>CM032664.1:64263490-64373340 GCA_019095985.1 Streblospio benedicti | reverse complement strand
GTCCTTAGCATCCTTTTTAGCAAATCTTGATCTCCCACTGTAACTTGAATAATCATACATTTTGGTACTATTGCAGCATACGGATGTCCATTATTTAAGTTCACATAAAGGATTTGATGTCTTATCAAGATATGAAATTCAATAGATGTTATGTTTTGTCTAACTTTGAGAAAAGCTGTGTATTTTCAAGGAATTAGGCATGGCAAGCTCTAAACAGTCTATATCAATTTTGTTAAGTGATAAAGGAAGATCAATTATGTTATTTGTTGGCCAATAAAAAAAGCCTTTTCCACGAGTATTTCAATGATTTGGCCAATTTTAAAAGAAAACTTTTCCACATAACAATTTGAATAGACTATTTAATGCCCTATTACTGAGAGAGTCATTTTATGGCCCAAGAAAATCTCAACCAAAATCATTTAACGCTGATTTTTAAATTTTAGGCCATATCAGATGCCTATGAACACCATTCTAGTGTAAAAACTATAGTTATCAACAGTCCCTGAGATGCATGCCACAACACCAAATTGATAACATTTGGTAGGATTTTAACAAATACAAATACTTAAAAATTAAATCTATTATGCTTATGAGGGCTGGGTCACAAAATTTCAAAATGTTCAACTCGCACACATTTCCTTCGCTGCCATCATGGGTTTTCTATGCTATGCCCAGACATGCCAATGATCAAAATACACCCATGAACTAATGTTGTGCTGGTGTACCTCATTTTCCAGGCCTATTCTACTGCAGCAGTATTATCGGACACCAAGGTTTGTGTAACCACACGCCCTTCATAATGGATCTTTTCCTCATCATGCATTTCGTCGCATGTCAAACGTCGTATATATCGGTACAGTGCCTTTTTAAGTGTCTTAAATTCCATGTCTCACGTTGGAGAGCAGGCAACAAAACTTGTAGCCTGTGGATCAAAATCATGCTGATGCACGTTGGAGAGAAGGCAACAAAACTAGTAGCTTGTGGATCAAAATCATGCTGATGCGTTGTGTCGCCTTGCCTTGGACCATGTCGATCTCTAAAATGGCGCTAGCTGAGACCGTTTATATTTTATTTGCATTGTGTTGTTCCTGATCATACATTACAGCGATGGATCCAGGGGTGGGGTGGGAGGGGGGCTGTGGGGTCTTAAGCACCGTCCCCCCTCCTTTCGCTAACGCAAGCGAACCTACCCGCTTTCCAATCTTTTGCAAGTGTCTGCTTTGACCAGAAAATACTCTCAAGCTCTATCCTTCTCTCAAGTCAAGCACCCCCTTACCTATACTCATGATCCCCACCCCCAATATACTCTCAAGCCCCTGCCTTCTCTCAAGCCACGAACCCACCCCGCAACCATATGCTATAATCGCACAATCCCCCGCCTTCTCTCAAAGTCTCTCTGCCCCACTGCCATAAGCTTTCCCCCGCCCTCTTAAGCCAACCCCCTCCTCCTCAGCCATATTCCTCCTCAACCATATACTCACATACACCCTCATTCTCTCAAGCTCTCACTTTGTCTCAAGCTCTCCCCATTCTCTCAAAAGCCGTCGCCATCTCTCAAGCCCACTCCCCGCCACAAGCCCCACATTCTCTCAAACCCTCATTTTCTCTCAAGTTACCCCTTCCTCCTCAAGCGTATACTCACAAGCTCCCGACCCCCAATTCTCTCAAGCCAATTCCCCCCCCCCCCCAGCCATATACTCAAAAGCGCCCCAGTCCGCACCCCCTTTCTCTGGCATTCTCTCAAGCCAAGCGGCCCCCCCTCTCCCCCATACTCTCACAAACCACTGCCATCTCTTAAACCCACTCCCCGCCATATACTCACAGGCCCCTCATTCTCTCATGCCAAGCGCCCCCCTCCCACACCCAAGCCATATATTCAGAAGCCCCCGCTTTCTATCAATTCCCAGCTTTCTCCCCAATACTCTCACAAGCAGCTGCCATCTCCCAAGCTTACTCCCCGACATGTACTCTCAAGCCCCACCCGCATTCTATCAATCTTTGATAAAAATATATGACGAACTAACTGTGAAGAAATACAATAAACGAGAGCGAGAATGTCAAGTAAAATACGGCTTTATTTGTTTATATCTACGTCATGAGTCTCTGATGTGAAACACAACGTAACCGGCTAAAATTTAAGAACAACGCTATCCGGTGTACAGCCACTGCATGTATGCAAATTTCAACAACGCAGGTTTTGGACATTTTTTAACCCTAATCAGTACATTAGTAGTCCGTTCAGACCCCAGGGTTAGACTTTTTGTGATAGATTTTTATCCGTTTGGTACTTTTTCTTTTCCTTTTAAGTAGTTATCACCCTATATAGTATCAGGAGTGAAGATTATTTGGTTTGGTTAAATATTAAGACGTATATAAATAATATTTGATTGGGGGGGGGGGGAGTGGGCCAACGACAATTATTCGATTACGATCACACTGCCAGAACCACTGAAAGACTACTGAAATTCCAAAATGACATTCGCATGAGGCAGAGTTCAACTACATGTACATGCAGATCTGATATATGATAACCGTGGATTGTCCTATTTTAAATGTATGATGCATCAGAAACCCCTGTAAAATTACTTGATTGTAAAACCTGGCTTGAAATGTTAGAAATTAATGCTATTAGTATACACGTGTCATATTAAAAATATGCGAAGACCACACCTGTCTGTGAAGCATTATGATGGTGCCCAAATCGCCAGAGTTTATGATGCGCATCTGGGTAACTGCGTCCAAGGAAACATCGCAAGGATTGGGTGCATTAGGTGAAGGGACTTTTACTGGACATTCCACATCACATTTCTCATCCCGACCACACCACATTGTACCTCTTGGACATTCACAGCGTGGCTCGCACGAAGTTCGACAATATTGAGGCCAGGATTCGCATGGTACCTCACAACGTCCACGTAGAGTGAATACATTTCCGCCTTCGCATTCAGTCGGCGGACATTCCACAACACATCACATTGTGCATTTTGGACATTCACAGCGTGGCACGCACTTATACTAGCAGGACAACCATTAGGCAGCCTATATTTGCTTGTTATCTCAAAACTCCACACGTGGATTCAAAACTTCAACGCCTTCACATTCAGTCTAGATGGCAGGAATTATCTCGGTTTTCTTCTCCATGCATTGTGACGTTTCAATTGAGACCACCCGGTGTACTGACCTTGAATGTTCTCAATAGAGAGGTGGTGTTTTATGGAGATCCGTGTTGGTCTCCATGTGGATAGACGGATTGGGACCGAGGTTGATTGTCTCATAATAGATGTGGTCTCTGTAATAGTCTCATAGATGTAGGCTACATGGTTTTATAATGATTATAGAAAAACGGTGAAAATCAAAGAAATTACAGTTCTTGCTTGCTGGCAAGTTTATCTGATACACATAAGATATAATCATAACAATAGTTTATAAATAACTGAATAATTAATCTTTAAAACCTATTGCAGGTCATTTTTGACATGTCTCATGCAAATGTAAGGGTATTTTTATCCATGCCGTTGAGTGTTAAACTAAAGTCTGGCTGTGGATCCGTTGATCCTTGAGTACTCAGATCAATAGTGTTAATTCCAAACCCTTAAGTTGCATGAGAGATTAAACTTCACTTACATAATACCAGGAAATATAAATGCTTTTTGAATGTTTGTTTGATTCTGGGCTGTATACTTGTACCATACATACACGTATTCCAGTGATTTTGATGATCAACATGTATCTGTTTTCGGTATTGGCATTTCTCATTAATCTATTTGTTGCTGTGCAGTGCCTTACGGGGTGAGTATGAAATATGTCACTTTAAAAAAGTAATAGAAAAACAGTAATAAACCTTATATGACCATTGATGACATGGAATAAAAAATCATTTTCCAGCAAGGTGTGTCAAAAAACTGTCATAAAGTATGAACGATATCAAGCGCTTCGTTATGTTCAGAGGGCGAGCAAATACTACACGAAGTGTGGTTTTTTAGGATTGGACAAGTGCACCAGGTGGAGGTAATTTTGGCTTTATGTACATGTACGAAAAACAACAACAACAACAACAACAACAACAACAACAACAACAACAACAACAACAACAACAAAAACAACAACAACAACAACAAACAACAACAACAACAAAACAACAAACAACAACAACAACAACAAAAGAACAGCAACAACAACAACAACACTTTCAACAAACAACAACAACAACAGCAACAACAACAACAACAACAACAACAACAACAACAACAACAACAACAACAACAACAACAACAACAACAACAACAACAACAACAACAACAACAACAACAACAAGACATAAAAAACAAACAAACAACAAAACAACAACAACAGAAATTTTAATTTTGCCACCACAATCCAAGCACCCAAATACATTTTTTTGGTTTAGAGAAATCAACCAGACTTGACTGTCATGTTTGAGCGGAAATTCATTGCGCTCTCTGAAACCAAGTTCGTTAGGTGTTCCAACGTAGTAAATTCCATATTCACCCCCCCCACTGTGTTTTGTAGATTTTTTTTATCCTAATCAAATATTATTTACAACAGTCTCATACAATGAACTGGGAGTGTGAGTATTATTTAAAATAATATTTCCCCTTGGATTATTTTATGCAGATATGCTCACGCTGTGGAATACTTCACATCCACAAGAACTGCATTAGGCTATGAGGATTATTGCTGTGCCGGTTGGTCAGTGGATGCTACTGGAACTCACTGTGATGTATCAATGGGTAAGTTCTAATATTTTCATTTGTTCCGTTAACTGTCACCCTTTATTTGTCTGCTTGGTTTTCACATAATATGTCATTCGGAGCTGTCTTTCGAAGTAATAATATACAAACGCTTATGATTGAACCACTAAAACAGATGTTGGCTTCCGGTTCACAGCTCACAGTTCGTCAAGAAACGTGGTGACTGGCCCCTGGGGGTCATTCCCGACCCCGTGGAACTTTGTTGGGTGTGATTTGCCCATGGGTTAGGCATCGACCATTTGATCTCAGGGGGGGGGGGGGCAGCTATTTTCACCATAGCTTCAATTATTTTTTTTTCATGAAATTTGCGATCTAATTCTTTTTTTCTTAGATTACTGAACCTCAATTATTTTTTTTTAATATGTAACATGCACGTTAATAAAACATCTTGACATTTTTTCTAGCCAAATGAAACCTTATTATTTTTTTCACCAATTTTCAGCCGTGCGTTATTTTTTTCAATGTTTTTGCCTGCCCCCGCCCCTGAGATCAAATGGTCGATGCCTTACGAAATGTCAGTGAATAATGAGCCAGTTCCTCATTTGCTAAGCAGGTGTGGCAAATGATTGGATTGTCACGAAACTATAACGTATATATGGCGTATATTCCACTGCTAGATTTGGATAGTTACCGAAACTCACTATATATATCGAACCTTGGCTTCTGAGTGTAGAACAAGCTATGTGATATGAATTTATCTGAAGTTAATACAAGCTACAAGTGGTCTCAAGAGTTTTTATATTTTGCATTATGCACAATCTTACAGATAATCTATGCATTAAACAGATTCAACAAGTTCTACAGAGTCGATCGATTATACAAGTTCAACAAGTTCTACAGAGTCGATCGATTATACAAGTTCAACAAGTTCTACAGAGTCGATCGATTATACAAGTTCAACAAGTTCTACAGAGTCGATCAGTTATCCAATTACGGAAACGGCAGCGTTTCTAAATATAGAAGCAAAGTACACGGTATTAGATTTTATGGAACCAATGCGTGGAATCCAATCTGGTGGTACACGGATATCTTTGTTTGGTAAAGATTTCACACCTCATATAATACTATATATAGGGGATGAAAGCATGAAGAACGAAGTCCCGTGTAAGAATACAATATGCTTTGTTGAGACATCTCCACTGAGAAATGTCAATTTGATCAACGCTCCGCTTCCAATTGCTATTCGGTTTGGAGAAATGGCGACTCTCGAAACAGACTTTACATTCACATACACATCAAATCCGTCAATTTCAAACATACATCCACTAGAAACTCTGATTGATGGAGGTACTACAATCACGGTTACTGGTGACTCTTTCAACGCTGTGGGAGACCCAAAGTTACAAGTCACAACTGTACACACGATTCTCAATACAAACACAGCCACGTCAACTACTTTTGAATCTCCGTGCACTGCTATCAACGATACAGAAATGAAATGTGTATCTCCAAGCATGACTGTTCCTGCGCAATTCATACGAACTGACTTGAACAAAGGAAGTGCAAATAGTAAAGCTGGAAATGGCGATTTATTGTTGGAAATTGATAATGAGCGGTTGGAGTTGTATTTAGGGTTCAAGCTAGACGGAGACAAGTCATTTAGTAACATCAGTGAAGCGTTGCCACATATTAGTAAACTTGGCGTATTCACTCGTAGACCACTATGTCACCCATTTGAAGAGACACCCTTACTTGAGCCCCTGTCCACGTTAACGATAACTGGAGAAAGACTAAACAATGGGCTACGAGCCAGCGACTACAGCATCACGATCCAAGAAGAGGTGGGTGCATTATGTTCAAAACCCATGTTTATAAATCACCACGTGTGGTGTTAGTCAACAAAATATGACCCGCCAGCCATTCAACATGGCTGTCTATGTGCCCTATGGGGCAATTTTTCATTAAGTAGTAATTTATGTATAATAATTTTGATGTATAAAATATAGGTTTGTCAAGTGCTAGATCTATCCTCAAACGAAATCGTCTGCAAGCTTCCAACATTACCTCTCAATGTAAAGTATGAAGTCATCGTCCGTCCAGGTCTCAATTTGGAAAGTCAGTCTTTAGGTGAGGTGCATTCATGTTATGTACAATAAATAGACATATAGCGTACCAATGAAATATTTGGCTATAGGCTTTTAGCATGGATATGCCACTTTATGTGCAAATATATAATTTCAGGGCATATAAAGCTCCTCTCTTCGAAAAACTTTACCTTCTACTACATCATTGGAGGTTCGGTAGTTGGTGGATTTATAATGATAATCTCTATCATTGTAATCATCTGCGTACTTGTCAGAATGAAGAATAGCAACAAGAAGGAAAAGTACGTCCATGGTTCACATGACAGGAATGGAGCAGATGAAAATCAACAGAACGAAGTGGATTTGGAAGACCGGGCACGTCGGGCCTTCGATACTCACATTGTGGATAGCATACGAAATGATCCAGCGGAGGCCTCAAAGCATGGTTTACAAAATACAGTTCCCAAGTAGTGTTTGCCCAGAGCAATTGACAAAATACAAATAGTATCGCAGTTTTACCACTAAAAGCCCAATTTCACATAGCATATCCTGAACTCCAGATGCTCCAAAAGACGCCCGAAAAGAGAAAACAATATTGTCAGCCTTTTTATGGTGCCTCGTGTGCATATTATGCGGCCAAAATAGGATTATGAGACCATCGCCGATAGCACACCCCAGTATGGGGACATCGTCAGCAATGCCACATTTAATATAAAAAGACCGTGCGATGATCAAGTTAGCTTTCCAGACGACCAAGAAAAAAAATAAAGATCCAAATAAATAATCCAAACCGAAGCCCACAAGCCCCCAAAAAGTAAAAATCACTTCTCCAGAGAAGTGATAGCAATTTTGGGGCCAGAACCAGGCAGAAGTGTGACATTTCATTTGACAAGACAGCATTAATTATGGAGCATCGTGAACAAGCCAACTGTTGGAACAGACGCTTCTGTTTCATGCTTCCATTGTAACAACAGTGGCAGCATTTACGGTTTCATCTATCAACCATACACATACATCCCCCAAAGCAGCAGACGAGGCCACAATGAAGCAAAGAGACTTAGAACCAGCCAGAAGTGCGCCATTCTCAACCGAACCAGCTAGATCATTTCAAATGTGAGCCCAGAACAGGCAGAACACCCAAGTTCACCTCGAAATGACACCAAGCTTCTAGAGTCTTCTTACGCATCTGGAGCTAGCATCGGCTATGTGAAATTGGTGGGTAAATAGTATGCCCGTAAAACGTATCTGATATACATGTAAATACATAAATGCACTATATGTGAAGACATATACTGTAATAAAAACGTTTTTTAATGCAACTAGATAAATGCCTTATACTGTAGATGTGAAGCCATATACTGTCTGAAATGAAAATATTTTTTAAAAAGGGCAGGTACTGGATTTTAAATATAAATCTTATACATCATATTACAGTTAACCCTTAATACGAAAGGGGTATACTGTATATCGTTATCCGCTTATTATTTATTCTTTTCCTTTTAGGTAATTGTCAACCTATATATTGGGTGTCTCTATCAGTACCGAAGATTATGTGATTTAGTTAAATATTAGGACGTACATAAAAAAATATTTTTGCTTGGGGTCCGCATGGACCCCACACCCGTTGAAAACAGAAAATGCAGGGTGCACTGGAATTTTTTTGATTGAAGGCCTTTAATGAAGTTGTCAGCTCATATCTTCCCATTATCAAGAATGAAAATTATTTTCTTTGGTTATACATAATGACCAATACAAAAGCAATTTTATTGGGGTCCGCATGGACCCCAGACACGATGGGTACAGAGAACACAGAGTTGTTTGATAATTTGACCTATTATAATATGTATATAATAAAAACATAACTGTTTATTTGTTATTTTTATCTGGCACAGTCATAATTAACATATGGATGTATTTGTATCACAGAAAGATCATGAATTTAAAAGAAAATCACATCAAATGATTGGGGTCCACATGTACCCCTATTGTACTGATTAAGGTGTTTTTGTTAATGTACTGATGAGGGTTAAGTGATCATACATCACATTATATATAGGCCTATATTTACTATATATACTCCCCTGGGATGAAATTGCATTCTATGAAAGAATACATGAAACAAATTTGTATTACATGTATATATATGTAGATGTAGAATGGCATAAAGCCTGATTATTACTTGTATTCGTTATGTCATGAGCATTGGTAATATCACACTTATACTATATTTGTTATCTATGTATAAAAGAATTATTAAGTTTATATTGATATAAATTAGTGAGCATAGTGTTATGAGTGAGTGTGTGTTATTAGCTGCAAACAGAACTCAAAGGTGGATTGAAAGTTAATATCAATAATACAAATGTTCTGTGCAATGGTAAGGATTTGAACGTCCAATCTGACACTGGAAAGTGGCCTAGTGGTGTTTGCAGGGTCTATAATTGCATTATTTCAGCAATAATGGGGGCACCAGTTAAATAAATCCTGTGACATAAGGGGTCTAATTCTGTTTTATATAAGGGTGCAGCCTTTGTTAACTTTTTTGTATATGTCAAATGCTCCATTTCTCTGGTAGGAAGGTCTAAGGCGGTAGGGCATGACCTGACTAATAATTTGAGTGGGGAAAAACTAATGCAACAATTCAACCATGTCCTGACCAATCGTTTTTGAAACGAAAATCCATAATTATAGACGACAACTTTTAAATGGCCTTACCAATCTCATAGATTTTGCTTCTTACGGGTTTGTTTAAATATCAGACATGACATCAGATGTACAATATTTCGGGTGTTCCTCCAGCTTCACAATCCAATCAGACTATTAGGTTGAAACTATTGAAAGATTATAATTTGATAATTGTATATGCAAGCACTCTCTACGAGAGTCTCATTTTTTTAAAGATTAGTTCTTCTGTACTTGTCTTGAAAAAGTGGTTCTTCTGTACCACTATTATTTGCTTCAAAGGTGCCATTTTGAAAAAAAGTAAGATTCATAAAAATATATGGAAATTATATATTCATTATGCTATAAGATTTCATCCTCAAAATGAATTAAGAAATACAATAATACAAAATATTATTAAAAGAAATTTAAAAAAAGCAAAAAAAAACAGACCTCTCATAGAGAGATTGTAAAATCTCGGTTTAATTACATCAGCCTTTTGTGAAACACAACGTAACCGTCTAAAAGCGTTGGTTCAAAACGATTAAACAACGCCGATATGGGGTGCGTCATGTATCACGGCCACGACCCGCCTGCAAGTTTCAACAACGCAGTTTTGGACACTTATAAAACAGAAACCGAAGATATCATGAGGACAATAACAAAGCCATTGTTGTGAAATCATTATGCAAGAATTACTCCAAAACATGGTGCCCCACAGATTTTGTGATATCGGTGACACCTAGCGATCATATCACCAATCATAACAAGCGTCAACACAGTGTCAGAGCACCAGGTTAATTAGCAGCAATTTTATCGTGAGACAATTCGAGATTCCTATCGTTTAGTACATAGTTTCTTGCAAGAATTATCCACACAAAATCGACTTTTATCAGGAAAACTATACGTGTCTGCTTTTTTGTTGCATAATTATTTTCATGGCGGTTAGTTTAATAAAGGACAAGTGTCCATTGTTTAAAGAAATATATTTAGAAAGCGCTGCTCCAGATATTAAACACAAAATACGGCAACTGAAGATAACAAACAACAAACCTACACAATTGAATCCTAATTTCTTTAATATACAGTTACTTTAAAATGACTTTTTAAAGTCAGTCGCTAAAATCTTCTGCTTAATTAGATACCGCATTATCACTGTCTATTTTAGTCTAATTATACCGTCCTATTGTCTCCAATTAGACAGTGTATATCATGTTTAACCCTGCATGCAGAGCGAACTACACTGTTGTAGATGCCATCTAACCTCTAGCCAGGACCCAGCCTGTTCAGCCAACAAAGATCACCCAATCAGCAGAAATCAAGAGATCAGACGTAACCAAAGCCGCCTAAGCGGATCAACGCACAATCACGGTCAGTTTGCAGACCGCCCAAACCGCGCAACTGCTTATTTGACCCACTTAAGAAATCGTGTAGATTAGGTTTAAACATTCGCCAAACAATTCTGCCATTGTTATTGGCCAAGATGCGCAGACGAACGTGGAAATTAGTGAGTATAAAACGGTGTGATTATTTCGACAACGACAGTGATCGTCTGTTATCCACCGTGGCTTGCTGATGTTATGGTTACAGACCTACTAAATATCACACCTGGTGGCATACATTGGAAGATCACATCACTAATGGCTCTACGGTTTCCATGTGATGTACTATTAAACTGTGTGATTTTGGGCAGGATGTCATATTCCTAAACATCATTCAGCAATACAGGACGTATTACTCTATGCAGAGGTGGGCAGATTATTAACTAGGACTAGAACATAGCATTGTAAAGATATACACATTTATGAACTAGCTGTTAATTAGTAGGCCTACGTTTATAGTATAGTGGCGAGCATGTTAACCACCCGACATTTGAATGCACGTGGCTATTTGAGACCACCGCGCCTGCACATAAAAAAACCAAAGCGAAATAAATCGTCGCTAATCAACATCGTCGACGCGTGCCAGCGAACGTCCGTTTTCAATTGAGCTGTAGCAATTTGTTTGCACAGCTCCACGCCTCCCCTCCCCTCCTATCACCATCTCCGATTTGTACGCTCTTCGTTTTCACATTTACGCGCGCCGACTCGCTGACGACATAGTTACGACTCCCCTCGGGGTTCCCCGGCACTGCTCGGCCCACCCCGGGGACAGCGATGGCCTCTGGACCCCGGTAACCAGAACCACATGCGCCGCGAGAGAGCGGCCAAGTTTTACGTATCATTTTCAAAGGCCGCGGCTCTCAGCGCTTGACGTAAATTAGCGCCAACGTCTCCATCCCGAGGCTCCGTGGGGCAAACTGCACGTGAGGCGTACGGTTTAGATTGGTAATGGATCTCCTTGGCCGCATTATCGACGTTGTACGCGCGCGTAACGATCCGCGTTGTGCGTTCGAGGGCAGATCCAGAGAGATGATAGGCGACGATGACATTTTGATCGGACGGCAACGTTAGATAAACGTCTGATTAGCGCTTAACCGTCAAGTTCTTACCGTAGGCGGCGAATAAAGGTGAAGAGGTCGCGACTTTCGTCACGGGTCGTGCCAGATCTTGCAGTTCGCTGCGTGATTAAATAATATTGTGAATTGGATCTGCTTCTTGTCGTGTATAGATGGAGCTACATGTGTTTTTGAGCGTTGCTTTCTGCGAGTGGAACACGTGATTTTCGTTTTAATGGCGTATGTTTTAAAATTGCTGACAGATGAAGGTGTAGCATTGCCTGTGATCACTAGTGGCTTTTTGGTGATCTTTCAATTAATCATACCACGTTATATGCATGGATTTAGTCAATCAAATTTTAATTGGACAGGTGATGTTGTTTGATCATCTAAATAATTTAACGTAAAGTCATCACCACCAACGTCGCTATGTAAAAGAATTTTATTTTTAAATTGCCTTTTTTTTATAAAAGATGTGATGAATACAACAAAAAGTGGAGGTATACCTCGTAATCCTTGCATGCAATGACTCTTTTTGGCATGTCTTTTCCCCAAACAACACACTCAAACAAGGCTTCTTCTATTCGTTAGGAGAGAATTTTCAAAATAAAGTCTACAAAGCAAAACCTGCCACTTGTGGAATTCGTTAATTTGAGAATTGCCAACACTAGTAAATAAACACTTTAGGCAGTTCTGCAATGGAAGAAATTGATAATAATACGATTCTTATCTTTGTCGTTTGCTATTAAAGGCGATCTCAATACGTTCCCAAAAAGCTTTCTTGTTTATACAAGGACTTTGTGGATTTTTGCCATACCTCAGTGGTTGCAAGCAAAGACCTCCTTGTACCAGCGTCTCACTCACAAACCAAACGACAGGAAGCTCTCAATTGTACCACGTTTCTAGTGTGTTCTTCACACCTGTTTTAGGCGAAGAGACTCGATGCAAACAGATTTGGTAATACGAATCGACTGGCTGATGAGGACTTGTACATGTCAGCCGATGACCCCCCCCCCCCTCCTAACCCTAACTCCACGTGGTAGTACCATTGTTACGTACGACCCTCGTGATTTACATTATTACCTAAACCATAATTTAGGTTTAGAATTTCTCCGAAGCCGGTTTTTGTTATACATTGACAAATGATGCAAACATATTCTGGTGATTATAGAGGTCTGTTGCCCGTGAGGGCGGGGCCTCTGTAAGCATCCTTGGTGTGCCCAGGTGTGCCTGCATTTACGTCAGGAATTCCAGAGCAAATACGCGCACAATGGAACAAATCTACTCGAGATATTCTATGTAATTTGCGTGCATTTGTTTAGCTCACTTTGGATGTTTGTTCGCTTGATATAAAAAGTTAAAGGATTTATTAACTAAACACAATGAGTGTGAATTGGGGCTACTTATGGGTTTGGGGGTTTAAAGAACTTGAGACCGGCTTTGGTTGTGTGCTTGCTTGGCGGGGGGTGGGGGTGGGGGTGGGGTGGGGGTGGGGGGTAATTGGTTTGTACTACACGTGTCCGTTATGGCAGAAACGTCACAGTATCAGTTGATTAGAGGGTATCCAATTTCACAGGCATTAATTCCACTGATTATTTTTATTTATTTAATTATTATATGATTACTATTCTTGTGCATATTGGTATTGTGCCTTTAAAACAATAATATAGAAAAAGTTGCTGATAAGGCTTTGCAGAGCGTCTATCTTATCTGTAGAATACTTGACAACTTAACATGCAGTGAATATGTTACATTTGTACATTTTATCGCCTTTTCACTGTTTTCACTTTTCAACCACGGCTGAAGACCAGATTGGTGTCAAAGACTATTTGCTACTAGGTCGCAATCATTGATGCAGTAAATTAACGTTTGTTGTATATGAAGTGAGTCTACAATCTAAACAATTTCAAAGTATGCTGCATGTATTTGCAATAAATCTCAACACAGACGCCTATCACCAGACATCATTCCTATGTTCCTGCAATACACTTAGAGATGATGTACATTTTGTCACGTATGACAAAACATTGGTCTAGTTTCCGATATTCCACTTTTTGTGGGTCTAAGATTTTAAGATTTTTGTTTCGCGCGATAAAAAATCAGATTAGAATTCCACTATTTATTATCTGTGCGGGGTTTGGGGACATTAAACATGCAGATACACAGCAGAATTCAAGTTAATACTATGATTTATATTTCTCGTGTGTAAGAAATGTTATTCTATGGCATATATAGTCCAAGCAATATTTGAATAAATATCAAAAAACTGTTTAGATTTTCTTCGATTATGTGGCACATCTGATATTTCCACTTTCCGGGGATGAGGGAGGGGGGGGGGGGGGGGTAAAAAGAGGGAAAAATATGTTCCACTTTTGGGGAGCGTGACAAAATGTACATCATCCCTTGCCTGGCTTGCCCAGTCGTCATTCGTAATAACTGCACGGTTACTATTGCTGCTGATATGGAGGCGATATGGAAACGATGTTTATCAGCGGGGGCAGTAGAATATTTGAGGGACTGAAAGCAGTCTGATTTGAATATGTAATAACGATATACTCTTTAAATACAATCTTAGTTTTTTCAAACACGCAACAAGTGAGGACGACTGTAATGCATGCACTTATCAGTGTGTACAGAATAATTTCTGTGTGATGACATTTTGCAACTTAGTATAGTAATAAAGTTACTATTCAGATGTACACGACTCATTGTAAAATATTCAACCACTGTACGTTGTTAAGAATGAGATACTTGTTACGTTGATCGGGCTCCTTGTTTGTTATGTATCTGTTAATTTCTAGTTCAAAGTATTTGATATCACTATCTATATTGTGATGCTCAATATCATTGCATGTATCCAACGAGTAAATCTAAAATACACGTGCATCTTGTTTCTCTTGTAAGATGTAAGCAATGCATTTATTTAATACAATTCAAAACAAAAGAGTGACACTTCTTTTCAGCTGCTTTGATGGTCCAAAATGCTCCAAAATGCTCCAAAATTCTCCAAAATATTCCAAAATATGTGTTTAATGTTTCAACAATGAATGTCCTCCTCCCTATTTGGAACATTGTTGAACATTTGGGAACATCAACTGATGTAAAAAGAAGTGTCACTGTTTTGGGCGCTATTAAATTAAAATATAGGAGAGGACCTGCAGCAGCTCAAATCATAAATCTAGCAAAAATGTACTTATTATGTCTGTGTTATCATGATATAGATAGCGCAATGAACAAAACAAAGATGTTTCACAATATTTTATTTATTTCAAATGTTATTTCAGTTGCAATATTTAACTTTTCAACATTGTGTACTACGGCTACAACAGACATACTTAAAACCACAATTCATCTAATTTTGATTTGCAATCTTCTCGATTTTTGTTACATATGTTTATGCTTGAACTTTTTAAAAGATATGTGAAATCTTTTATCATAGTTTTAAACTATTCCATTGCAAATTAACACCAGAAAATAAGTTCAGACTAGAGCAGTTATGCAAGATTTCCATTTGAATTAATTCAACACTGAATGTAACAAGAATATCTAAAGAATTAATGGGAACTTCTCACTTCTATTGAGCTTACTCCACATTGCAGATCCATACAAACATTATCATTAACTTTTCATCAATAATGAAAATAAATACACACCTAATCTAATAACGATCATAACAAACCAAACTTGTAATGTCTGCAAGAAGATTGCACATTTGAAAACTTAGGACTATCTTGAAAAATGTACATATAAATCCATGACTAATAGTAACAATTGATGTACCAAATGAGAAAGTCCAAGACATTTCTCATAAAAAAAACTTACATAGGCTATGTAATAGTCTTTGGTTCCATGGTAAGACAATTTTAATAGCACTGGTAGATACAACACACATGCGAAAAGATAAGTGCTCACAGTTTAAAACCCCCAGGGCTGTTTTTCTACATGTCTCCCATATATTGAATTGGTGTGCACAAGCAAATTTACAATTACATTCTACCATGATTGAGACAAATAGAGCTGGCCCTTCTCCTATCTTGGTGTATTGCAAGAGCAGCTTGGAATGACTCTAGTACTGGAGATTTTGGTGTACATGTCTAGCTGTAAGATATTAAGCTGTCTGTATTGCCACAGACAATCTTTAATTGAATGATACACACAAAGACAGATTTACAAATGTCAAAGGACTGTAAGTATTAAAAACGTATACAAAAATTGATGTTCGTGTTTTGATTACATGCTTTACTTATTTGATACAATGCTACAGATTAACACTGTCAAGAGAATTGTGCACGACATACATAATTTATGGCAAGGTTTCTTGGCTCATCATCTAGAGAGCACAATAAAGAGTCATAATACGGAATAAACATGCATATCCAACATTCTGTACACAAATTGAATAATTCAAAGCACACAGCTTTCACACACTCCCAGATATGTGTGAATGGAGTCACTATAGTTCCTAAGTGTTCCAATACACAGTTTGCTTATGACCTAGAAAAAGATTTGTGACCTACTCAAAAGACCACTCATTGGACCTATCACATCATTGCAATTTTCTGCAAGGCCCGGCATTCTGCAAGCATACACACTGCTCTGGATCTGCAAGACTGTCTTCATAAATTAGTAATAAACAGTACCAGAACCTTCCATTCACCCTCCAGTGTAAAGTACAAGTCCTCAATACTACTTGTGCCCCTTTGAAATCACCCATCTAGGTTCCGATGTCCATCAAAATTACACAATACAAAAACTTGTGACCTAAAAAAGGGCATGATTTCTCCCAGCACTGCTCCCGGCTGCAGTGCGGATCATGACGTCATGGCTGTGCTTCTTGAGTTGAGTTGAGAGGGAGAAGAAGAAGAGGGCGGGTGCAGCAGAGGTCACAATGCACTCAACACGTCCACAATGCACCCTTCTGCCCGCTCGTTGACACAACGCGCCCTCCTTCAGCTAGAGTCACAACGCTCTCTCTCTCTCTCATCACATCATTTGCTGCTGTCCCCGTCTCCCTTCCTCTGCCCACTGCCACCGCCACCGCTACCGCCGCCCTCTACTTTGGGGGCCTTGGTCCCGCTGCTGCCCGTGCCGTCGACGTTGTTATTCGAGGAGCCGAGCTGCTGGGGGTAGTTCTTCTCCATGAGCTTGAGCGTCTCGGTCAGGTAGTTCTGCACGGCCGTCATGGCGGCCACGATGGCGGGCGAGCCGAAGCCGTGCGTGATGAGCGAGAAGTGCGTCAGGTGGCGCTGGATGTTCGGCTCCAGGATGATGTTGGGCCGCGTGTTGCCGAGAGGGGAGCGGTCCTGGTTGAGCAGGTCCACCATCTCCTTGATCACCGTCCTGCGAGCAGAAAGAAGGAGAGGGTTAGTTGTTGTGACTTGCTTGGTTTCTAGGGGGTGCCAGATGAAATGCTATAGTTTGATTACGAGTGGACGGCTTTTTTGTTGCGATAGTGTGTGTTTGTGTGTGTGTGTGTGTGTGTGTGTGTGTGTGTGTGTGTGTGTGTGTGTGTGTGTGTGTGTGTGTGTGTGTGTGTGTGTGTGTGTGTGTGTGTGTGTGTGTGTGTGTGTGTGTGTGTGTGTGTGTGTGTGTGTGTGTGTGTGTGTGTATGTGTGTGTGTGTTTGCGTCAGTTTTAATTGGATGTATATTTGCATGGACTTTTCTTAATACTCGGCTATTTTCAGCTGTAACACACACGTGTTACATGGAGCCGATGCACATATATCAATCACTGCTAATCTGGTTGTATAATAAGCAGAGATCTTTTTTCCTTCATCAAATCACTGCAGTCACGTGCACCAACTGTGTGCACAGATCGAATAAGGTTATACCCACATACGGAAAAATATGCGGAGTCTGCACTGGTTTTAATCGTGCACGTGTTAGATTATCGATACACAAAAAGACACGTTATAGGACGAGCAAACATCTCGACGAACGCTGAATAAATCAAGTGCTCTAAAATACGCTACCTTCTTCGACCCACCGTGAAATATGCATACCGTGTTGACACTGAGTCAAGTACTGTATCGTGTGTGCCAATTAACAAAAAACTCACTGCCCGACGGTGTAGCGTTACCCAGTGAGATTACGGCCAACAAAAGACGTGGAAATGCGCTAAACTTAGTGCACTCTGCCCGCTTCACGCCGCATTACGCTGTGTACACGCCATTGCCGCGTGATTACGTCTTTTATGACGTCACAATAGAGCCGATTGATCCCGAGGAAAGCCGAATGATCCCGAGTGTCAGATGACGGCACTGTCAGGTTGTAGCATCGGCTACGTTTGATTGTGTGTCAATGGAATGTTCGTTTAGAAGATGCACATGTGATGTGAATTTGGAATTCCAAATCAGCTGCTGTTGTGACATATTAGAACAGTTGCCTATATGTACAAGTGGTATAACATATGGACCAATAGACTGAAGACCCAATAAGGGAACTAACCAACAGAACTGGTGACAGAGCTAAATGAAATGTGGCATAGGATAAAGGAGACTTCGATAGTCCATGGCATGTGTGCCACTTTAGAATTCAAGAAGTAAACGCTGCCATCAACAAGCATTTTAGCTGCTCATATACTGTAACCACAGCCCATACAGCCATTCTTCCCCAATTAATTTGAACCCGTGTCACGTAATTAAAATCCTATTTACTCCCGCCAACTTAATCAATATGAGAGCATAAAGAAGTGAGAAGTGTGCTGCCGTCGAAGAACCTGCTCTCTTTTGTTCACCTGTCAACGAAAAACCAACAGTTCACAGCCAGATTCAACTTGATAAAGAGTTCAAATTCGTAGCTTCTTATTGTTTTAGTGAAGGCTTTTTATCAACCGCACCTGTTATTTCAATCCACGACTATAGGTCTACACTCTGTTCTAGCTAGAGACAGTTCAGTGGCATAAGGCTGTTTCATTGTGTCACATCGCTGTGTTTTGCAATGCCAAGGAGGTCTGGTCCACTCAACTTTTGCGAGCTGTCAAAAAAGCCGCTCGGTGTTGTTATTGTGAATTTACACTTTCTCCCTCACCGAGCTAGGCAAACAGATTTTCACTATCGCCAATCTAAGCCAAACTTGATGTGTACGTTTTGAACCTTCTTTGTTTTATCAGGCAGAAACCAGCCTGTGAATGAGCCGAAAGTGGGCGAAAAAATGGTGTGAACCACGAGGCAATGATGAGTCGGCTGTATTCGTATCATTGGTTTGCACTCAAAGGTTAATTCTCCTATTGCTTTTTGCATTGCAGCTCAAATAACTCTTGTTTTAGTCACTACATCAATGTCATTTTGACATGTCGGCCACCCGATGTCAATATGATATAAGTATAACAACGGCATAGTATTCTTTTCGCTTCGATCTCGTCTGCACAGTTCTATGGACCTATAGTATAGGCCCTATACAGTTGTCCATAAAAACACCCCAGCACCCAGGCCGGCCTAAAATCTTTAAAACAACAATTTGCAGAGACAATGGTGAAACTGTATTAAAGAGACTCAAATCATGGTCTGCACACATTAACAGTGGTAAAATTAACACCCCCGAGACATGCCTACATACACAACCCACTCCGCCTTACTACTGTGTCAACCCCACCAATGTTTGAACAACAGGGACACAATATTACACACAAAAACCGTCTACGTGGATCACAATTCCTATATGTGCCAGTGTTATGTCATTCTTGCAATCCAAACATTTGCCAGCCATGAGACATTCTCCCATCACCGAGGCTCTTTCAAACGCAGCAGCATAAAAAACTGAGCTATTCTTCTGAGCTCAATGATGAATAAATAAGCCAACGCCTTGCAAAATTTTCACTGCTCATTTCAAATGTTAATGCAATAAATGAACAAATCAAAGCATCATTATACTAACAATTATCACGCCATATTGTTTAAAATAGTGAAACGCCAATAAACGCACTGGTACCTTCATCTATCAAGCATACAAACTCATAAAAAGTGGCATGCATCCTGCCTTGGTCATGCATTGACTAAGCGGATGGATTGTGCAAACCTATATAATGCGTGTGCGCTTTACAATGTATGTTGACTGTCAACAGGCCTCAGGCAGAGGGGACGGTGGAATGGGGATCGATGTGAGCCCTCCCCCGCCTTGCACAGCTTGGTATGTACGTGTACATATAGGCCTACTTAAAACACATTTCTATTATATAGAATCAGGAATGCCATAACGGACTCCTGTGTTGTTGGAATGGACAGTCGGTATTGCAATCATCTCAATCTGACTGTTGGCTACTGTTGTTATTCATTGGCAGGAACAAGATGCTGCCATTTTTGAAAGCAAAGAAATCATTTTTCAATCACAGCCATTTTATTAAGAATCTGTGAGTTAATTCATCTCTAAAATTTATAATAATACGTGCTATTAGTTGACTGTATTACAATACCCCCACCACGCACACACCCTCAAATGTCTTGTGTAAGTTAACTTATTAAAACTTTTCTGTACAAGACATAATCTGTTATTATTCATCCACATCAAAATAAATCTAAGGTTGAAAATACATGGGAATATCTAGCATGATAATGAAAACCGTGAAACTAACTTTGAGTAAATTCCACATTGATTTTTATCTGCCAATATGAATCAATTGTTCACACAAAGATTTTTTGCCTGTTCCATAGCTAAAAGGCAAGGAAGGCGGTATGTATGCTCTTCAGCTTATCCAGCAGTCCCCCAAATGTATCTGTCTATGTCAACACACGGCGCACTACTTTTTGTGATCTTGTTTGAGAGCAGGTGTTTAATTCTAGTTAATGTCCATCAAAGAAAGAAAGAAAAAACTTCCAAGCCAAAATGCCTAACTATTGACTCCCTCGTGCGTAGGCCTACCATCCACCTAACATCATCTCAAGATTTAAAAGTTCAAACAACTACTCCACAAATTTCAAAACTCACATCACAAGTATCACTCTTTTATACATTTCCCCCCAACAACATTTCTGACTTTACCCAACTTTTTAATCAAGTTGACCGTCGCCATTTTACCGGGCACAAGGCAATTATTGTCGCCGACGACCGAGGCGGAAGTCCCCGGAGCGGGCTCCGCTCAAGTGTCCGTGAGTGTCTCGCCGACCTTTAATGCCCTATTGTGTCCGGCTCGAGTGTCCTCACTCATCTAACTCACCCTTAATCCCGCGCCAGACGCCCGTCTCATTGGCTCGGCCCGTCGGCGGCCCGGCTGTCGAGCTATTTCTTCGCCAATTGGTCGGCGCCGCGGGCGATAAAACCGGAAAGCTCTCGTTACGTCATCTCACGACAATTAACCGTCACTCTAGCGTGGTCGTTACGCGTATTCGTTTCAACTGTGACACTCTACCGGCTTTTAAAACTTCTACAGTGACAAACTAACAGCTCTACTAAAGTCAATTCGCCCCGGGGGAAGACAATTTCGGGGTTGCGTGGCGGTATTCTCTTACGCAAAATTTGCGATAGCATCTGTATATGATGCAAACTTGCCTGAAATCATCGTGCACGTGTTTGTCTTGAATGTGACTGTTGTTTTATTGACCGCAGTTTGTAGGGGAAATAGGGGTATGTTTTTGTATGTACTGTGAATAGATAAACGACCCGTCGGTTCGTTTTGGACAAACTCGAAACCGCACAATGAAGACGACAAAGTGACTTTGGAGGGCGGTCTGGGGGGATATAATGTCTTGTGGTTTAAGGTAAGATGCTAAACCGATCAGCACATGCTGTAGGTTTACCATGTATCCTTCGAAATTTGAAGAACATTGCTTTCTTCATTAATCTAAATTGTTGAAAGCATGTGATGTGGCTATGACATTTCATTCTTTGAATTTCGTCCTTTTAAAAAATAAAGAATAAAAACACATCTACAGTTTGGCGATATATATGCATATAAAAATAACAAAAAGATAAAAAAAAATATACCTTATGATGCATACAGAATTAATACAATTATGTTTTATACATGAGGAATAAAGAATAACATTTACAAGTTTGGATAAATATCACCTTGGTAAAGTTCTGCGGAAACCGATCATTCAGATTTATACAGAGGGTTCATATCGCGAATATCTGATCAGCAGATATTCACTAAGGTCTGCTGATCGGATATTTGCATATTCATGAATCCGCGAATATCCGTAAATCCGAATGTTCGATTTCCGCAAAACGTTACCAAGGTGATATATATGCATATACAGTAGAACCTCCAATTAAGACCACCTCTCTATTGAGACCACCTCAGGGGCGTAGCTAGCATGAGGCAACTGAGGCAGTCGCCTCTATAATAAGACCACTTTTCACGGTCCCAAACCTTCATAAAGCTACCAAAATGAGCCTCTGTATAGAGATCACCTCTCTATTGAGACCACCTAAAACTGGTCCCAAAGGTGGTCCTAATAGAGAGGTTCTACTGTATAAAGAACAAGAAGAAAAGCTGACACTCACTTTGCGGCCAGCAGCATCTGCTTGCGGTGCGGCTGTTCGCCCGGGTCGCTGTGCTGCCTCACGCCGTACTCCGCGCACTGCCGGGACGGAAACTCCGTCTCACACAGGTAGCCGAAGTCCCGGGCCAGGCGCACCGCCTCGCCTAGAGGAGGGGTAAGAGAGCGGGTTAGAGGAATGCAGTGGTACTGTGATATAACAGGTTCGGCGTCTTTCAAATGGAAACAGAATGATTCTCTTAAAAATAAGAGGATAATTTTTAATTCTATAGTTAATACTAAACTTATGATTGACATTAAATTTTAAACATTACTTTCATTAATATTGAGTAGTCTTTTAATATTATGGCTTCTGTAATCTGTATGGGAGGACGAGTAGCACTGTTAATTATATCATGATTATGAAATGCCATTGATTAAAAACGGTGTGCATTTGACAGTTATGATTTTATGTTTGGAATGCTTATATACGTATAGATATACTTTTATTTTTATTTTTTTCAAATCTAAATTTTTCACTTGTACAATTATTAGTATTATGAAATAGCTAAAACTAATAATGTAATCGATTAAACAGTCAAGTAATACATTTTAAATACACATGATGCTAGAATTAACGTATAATTAAAAGTGCACGGATTAACTAGAGTATTTGTCAATATGTGTACATAAGAATATAGTACTGGCATATATCAATATACAGAAAATACTTATGATATATGGTAGCAAGCATTCATAATGCACCCAACACATGAGTCACACGTCGTCTCTTTAACTTTACAACCCACCATTAAAAAGGTGGCTTCATTTAAACTATAAGTCTGACATGAATAAGTATAGGCAGTGACACTAACAGTACATCAATTGACTTCAGAATAACTCTTTTCATTGGCAAAAACATCAGTTTGTCGATTAAAGATGGCCATCGTACATTAAGAAAGTGCAGTTTAGCCACGGGGAGAACGATTAAATGTGAAGAAAATGATATCACAATCTGCATCAATTTGTGCACCCATTCATACTGCTTTGCCTCGAGGAAGTCTTCATTATATAAATACGGAAGTAAAGACCTCTACAACCGGAAGTAGGTGACGTTTCCGCTGAGGGCATTGCACGGTAATGGCAGCACGGTCTCAAACATTCACCGCAATAATAACATATATTTTCTTGCAATTTCACACTTTGCATTTAGCCACAGAAGCCCCTAAGGCTGCATGTGAAGATGGTCGTGAAATGCTATAGATAATATGTCAGAAAACATGTTCTTCCCAAATAGAACGATAACAATTTGAAAGGCTCCTGCTTTGCTTTCAATGTCTAGTCTCAAATTTAGATAAACACGGTTTGGAAGGAATGGTTTAAAAGAAGTTTATACATCAAGTGCCACGTGACGACTTGACATCATTTTGTAAAAAAAGACCAACATGTTCAGTCTCAAATAACATCAACACGATCACAATGAGACACAGATACGGTGTCCCCGATAAAATGTTGTCGCTTTTTGTAATTCGCAAACAAACTATACTGCACGTTCGGCATTCATTCTTTTGTAGCAATCTTCATTAAGTCTTAACCCCAGAAAATTGGCAAGCATATTTTATATCAGGTTGCTTGACAGATTGGAGGAGAGAGCACAAAGGACCGTTATTCACGTTTATAATGTGATTGCCAACCCTCGCGTGGGGCAGCCTCCCGCCTGACAGAAGGATAGTGGGTCGGCGTATGTGTGGTCGTGGGGCACAATAGAAGATGCCGAAAGTTAAGTTTTCTGCTAATGTGGGTGTGCGTGTATCACTGTCAATCTGATAGGCCAAACAATTTGCATGTTTATGGCCAAATTATCGTATCATTTCAAGCTGGTATCCGTATGAAAATGTACTCGGTTTGGGGGCCTCTAAATTCTCCCTTTCGCTTTTTTTTATCTGCCTAAAATCGGGAGTTAGATAATAAATTAATTGTAATGATGGGTAATTTGTAAAATGCCTTCCAGGCAGCACGAAGACAAAGTGCGCTAATATGAAATGCTAATTGCGCACAAAACGCTAAATTAATTCGACGCTGTTGTATTAAAGCGATCCGCCATTTTTAGGCGCCAGTCTGTCACTTTCAAGCAAACGTCTTTCTTCCACGTGACTTCCCACTTTCAATCGTTGTCTGTCAATTACTACAGACCGGCCCTTGTTACAACATTCTAAATTAGGTTTACTACTTCTATCTCCTTTGCCCTACAAGCTCACAATCTCGGAAAATCTGGTAGGAAAACACGTCACATAGGGCGATATTAGGAGCATTAGATCAAGGGTGACGAGTCTTCCAAAGATGAAGGTGAAATTTTAGCCCCAAATTGCCACAGAGTCGAACGTCCAGTGTTATCACTTTATCTGGCCTTTTCAAACTACAGGTTTCACCATCTAAATGCGCATCTAATGGTTGGGATCAGGGCGTATTCTATGCAATTTTCACGTCAGTTTGTGTTTCCAAATTACAGACGTATTTATTTCTGTATTTCTAGACAGAGAAAGAAATATGGTGTGCTATAGTGGCTCATATAGAGAAGTTAAACCCCGCATGGTGAATGTGTGTTTATCCATATCGTATTGCATCAAGTGCTCTTACTCTAGTGCAGATGTATAACAAAGGAGTATGATTCATTGTTTAGAGCTTTGCAGACGAAAACTCTCCGAATCAGTGAGATCAGTTACACGGGAAAGCTTTTATTTTATATACAATTTGCACAACAATTTGCAGTGATTTACAAAGTTTGACAATAATGGCTGACAACTTATTATATGCATCTTGATGATCAAGTAGTTTGAAAGGTTACGGTATCGTTAAATATCAGAGTTCTCTTTTTACACGTCAATTTATTTCTTGTGACAAGTCTAGCTGTGGGTACATGGATCGTTAGCGGGACGTGGACAGGGATCAGGCTGGTCTAGTGACAGCTCACGCCTCCAGACAGAACCCAGACACTGGTGGGGAAGAGGAGACGACCAGATTATGAGATTGTTGCGGTTTGTAAAATGTTATCCAATATTAAAATAAGGCGACGGGATGGTTTATTTTTCACCGCAATTTTATAGCTGATGATGTCTTGCGGATATATAATCGATTTCATATAATCTACTATTAACATTAACAATATTTAAATAGGAAAAAAAAACTTGTATGGAAATCTCCATCAAGATACCATAACAGCTTTACAACGTACGCCCTCCATATATAACAGCAAACCCAAGCACATTTCGAAGTAACCGGGGAAAAAAGATAGACAGAAGAATCTCATTTCTCGTCAATTGCAATCTCGTCTGGCGAGTGATTTCTGGCGAGTAAATACCCAATAGCGGGCGACCTGACAGAGATTACAGCCTATCTGCCGCTCCCTTTGACTCATTTACACGTGGAATGAGCTCGGGCGCAAGCCGATTGGGACGCGCGTTTAGGGAACGTAATGGTCAACCTGAGGGTTACGCTTCTCGTATTGCCGCGTCCCAAATGTACTTATACGTGACCTTTCCGGGCGGCTCGCACGTTTCACGGCCGCCGGGCGAAACGCGTGACCTTGTTAGGATACGAGTTTGACAAGAGGCTCGGCGCTGACTCAGACGAGGCCTGCATTGATCCACCTGCAGCCTCGGGGCGAGGGCCTCGTGCCCGCCAGGCCTGGCCTCGGGACCCGCCTGGCTTGCGGGCGTGCCCCCCGAGGTCGAGGGGCCAATTGTTAAAGTAGCATGAATGTCTCAGTGAATAACACTAGATTGGAGGGGATTTACTTTACAGCCAGACGACTTGCTGACCCTTTAAAGCAAAAAATGGAGACGTAATTTTGATGAATTAGGTGGATTAGAAACGGCGCTGATTGAGGACATTGTGTTTTGGCTGCGGGGAGAAGCCATTAGTCAATTAGGTTTTGTTGGTTTCGCAGTAACCACATGGTGCTAGGGGTCATTGGGGCTGTACGAATGCTTGCGATATAATACCACGTAAACGATATAGGCAAATAACAAATTGGGTTGTTACTATAACCTACAGGTCAAGAAGAATTTGATGAATCAAATCATGCAATGTATAGAAAATGTGTAACAACAAAACTATGTATATGTAGCTAGAATAAAGAGTGTAGAAGAGTGTAGAATGTGAAGTAAGAAGCGTTGGGTGAAATTATAAACACTAAGAATATAATTTCTAAAAACACACACACAAAAACAACATAAAGCTATTCGCCCGGCCGCCAGCGCCACCACCGCCCAATCCTGGAACTAAAACCCCAGCGTGGACTCACCTTCCGCGAGCGACGTGAGCAGCGTCACGGTGGCCGCCTTGCGTCTCCCCGCCGGCAGGTTGAAGCCGATCCGGTCGAGCTTCTCTCGGAGGGCGCGACCTCCGTTCTTGGACTTGGCCCTAGAGGGGAGGGGTAAAGAAATGGCACAACGTCAGAATGTACTAGAAACCAAACAAACAAAACAGGAGGAGGGAAGCTAGAACGCCATGCTGCGTGTGACGGTCGGCGTCACGGGCAGTTTTTACCTTCTACCAGCGACGTCAGCAACGTGACGGCCGCGGCCTTGCGTCTTCCGGCCGGCAGATTGAGCCCGATTTTATCTAATTTATCCCTGAGGAAACGTCCGCCATTCTTTGACTTAGCCCTGCAAATGAGAGAGGCAAATAAGGGATGGTGGTGGTTGTGTTGTTATTGAAGGTCTGCTGCTGTTGCTGTTGCTGTTGCTTCCTGTGTTGGGAACTGCTGTTGTTAGAGATCTATAGCTGAGCACGTGGTTGAAAAGACAGACGAAACAAATCACCGAGCGTGAGATGATTGCACCGTCTTTCAGTTACTCGGGCGAATCATCCGATTGAAGCGTGCAACAGAAAGATGCAAATAACGCCACAACAATGCGGTCATGAAAGAAAAAATGTAGGTAGGTAGCGGGGAAAACAATAGAATGGGGGTCAACACGCGTGCCTCCACACACTCCGACTCCTGTGTACGCCAGAGAGATACGTTGGGATTCTGCTGTAGAATGTGATCCAGAGAAATGCACCGGTTGAACAGACGACTTTGCCGGATGAGTGTCATCTGACAGGTGCTCTCTGAGCCCCAGTCTCGATCACACAGGCTCAGTGTGATAGTTGAGTAAATAGAGCAGCTTATTGGATGTTGTCCGAGCGAGGTTGAATGAGGTGTGAGCGGGTAGGAGGTGAGGTTCTTTCATACCCTGCTGTGGTGTGTGTGTGATGAAACGTTAACCCTGGATACGTGGGTTTATTTCTTGATTAGACGTCGGTGCAAACTTTAAGGGGAGTCCCTTGTTTACGTGCGCTTGAGTTGGTAATCAGCTGATGTAAAGATTGAAATACTCGAAAGTTACAAAAATACGCTGTGCTTTGGTTTGTGTTCAATGTGATTTTTAAAAAGTACGCTAACATTTACAGGTAATGGTTTTGTGGTCCAATAGCCAAAGCTAAAAGAAATCATAAGTGTCTATGCCATCTGAACAATGATTATTATTAGTGTCTGGAGATTATTCGCATATTTTGGTGGTCGTATTTCCCACAACTATTTCAATGACCAGTATTCATATATTCTCAGAGCCCACCTTGGGAAACTGACCAGTGACCACCCCACTAAACTGGAACCAATCGATCTGTTATTAACCACTCCAATTGAATACGATCAAAATGAAATAAGCCCTAATTGATTTCATATCCACCGTACTCAATAACACAATAACCTTGGTCAATGCTTCGGCAAAAGTTCACACGACACTTGTTTGGCTTTTCTAGCCATATCAAAGCCCACCTTCAATGCTGCCGACAATCTGGGTAGCATTTATTAATATTTACCCACCAGAGCCCTGCAAAAAGGGGGCATTAACTGATTTTAAGAAGGAAAACAAACATACATCCTGGCATAATTTTATAAACACAGGGAGTTGATATGACGGGAGCTGGGTCCATTAGCGGCAGGACTTGAAAGCGTCTGTGATCCCGAGACGGGACCTTGTCCCGACTCACACCTTGCCGAGGCTTATTAGCTGCCTGTCATATTTTCATGTGGTTTGCCATTTTCGCACATAGTGATATTTTGTATCGCTTCTACTTGTTTTGTTATTTTTGAAGAAAATAGAATCATAACCGACTGTTTAATATCGTACTTGCAATTTTTTAAAGATTTTATATTGTATGGTGTAAAAATAGAACATTGCTTTTTCTCAATTCGCCGGGTATCTAGTTTTATACATTGGTACATTTAAAATCCGACACAAACGAATATTTTAGCAAATAGTTTGATCTCTTAAGCCCTCTTCTAGCAACTCAAAAGAAAGCTCTACTTATTAACACAAAACCTCTTAGCTTCTTGACCTTTCCAAGAGTAAACACGCACAGCTATAATTACATCAACGCCTTCCCTCTTATTCAGCACAAAGTGGCCACCAATGTAACTAATAATCTATGTTTATCTTGCAAATTACGGCCAGATTTTCACGTGGTTTCCAGCGCAATTCACACGTGGCTGTCAACTCTCGCGCTTTCTCGCCAAACCTCGCACACTAATTACAGACGACGTGGCCATTTTCTATTCACCCGGACGTACTTTGGAATTGTGGGAAAGATTCTTTGTGAGCGACTGAGATTTGCGGTGACACTGGTTGATAAATGTACTGTAGTCATCACTTTAATTATAGCCTGCAAATAAAACCCAACCACGACTATATTTATTCACGAACAGAAGTGACTTGTTGAACATTTTGTTTATTCAGAAAAGAAAAGAAAAAGTCATCGACTTGTAATTAACCGTAGATTTTACCATATGTTCATGTTTCTTTTCGCTCCAACTTTGTTCTCTCACTATTTCAAAACATGCTATTAAAACAAAAGCAAAGACACACAGAACACAAATCACTACAATTCCTTCCCATGAAAACACTAATTTGCCTATAACAAAAATACAGTTCACGATGATGCACAATGACACTTATTTTCAACACCATTACGCTGTAAAGTGTCATATCTTTAATTGCAACTGACGCAGCCACCATGGGGACCTGCCGGGACCTCTCTCGGCCTGACGTGTCCCCACCACCGGCCCGCACCTCGACCCACCGCCTCCCCGGGCGGCCCAGCGGGGCACGACCGCGGAGATGCGGGGAGACGGGGTGGTGGGTCTAGTTTTTGCACTGCAGGGACTATTTCAGCTGATGTGTGATATATGTATGACACGTACTTTCAGAGGTTATTGCCATTGATATTAT
The DNA here is from genome assembly GCA_019095985.1 of Streblospio benedicti. Lineage (NCBI taxonomy): Eukaryota > Metazoa > Annelida > Polychaeta > Spionida > Spionidae > Streblospio > Streblospio benedicti. Next base: position 64,343,756 of record CM032664.1, on the reverse strand, counting down.
AGAATTATCTGGCTTTGTTTAGTGAAAATTTATGCATTTTTTTGTTTTATCATTTTCCCTTATATAGCTAAATATTTATTTATTTTGTTAAAACAATTGATGTCAACAATAAACATTAAATATGTTTTTTGATTGTTTATTTTTTGCACGGTCTAGATTCTCATATCAAACTGCTTGAAAAGTGCTGAGGAAATATATAATTGCGTGTCTGTGCAAATTTATGAAATTCTGTTAGATGGTTATTTTTTTCTACGGATTTTTAATGCTTTATTGATACTAGATATATAGGCTCATGATTTTGACCTTGCACCGTCTCACTTATATGACAGACTTGTCCATAATTTCCATTCTGTTGCATATCATAACTTCATATTATTTCGTATCATATAACCATATTCAATATCATCATATTTGTGTATTTCAAAATAAATATAGCGTCTCCTTGAAAACAACCTTGCTGATAGTTTCTGATAAATTTTAACTCTTACTTTTGAAAAGCTTATACTTTTAGAAGAATTAGGATTTCTCACGCCCTTTTAGTATTCAATAATCATATTAAATATTTGACTCCATATTATCTCACACATTTTCAACAAAGAAATTTTCTATAATACGTTTAAAATAGAATTGCTGAGCCTCTCAATGTTTGCCGCTTCTCAGCTTTTATTATATTCCTTTATAAAGCATAGTTCACATGTCTGCTATACGTAATCAATAATAATCTGCTGTATTTAATAAGATATTACATTCATGTGGCGAAAATCCATTTACGGTGATTATTTGCAAATACGCGAACTATAAAAATGACCTTTAAGGCAACAATAGAACATACATAATACGTCTACAATTCGAGTATCTTATTTCATACGTTCTTCTATCATCTAAAATTATCAAAGAAAGGTGCACACTGAAGGTGTATGTAATCTTCCTATTAAAGCCCAGTGCTCACCACCCTGACACATCTTAAGTACTTGCTATTCTCCATGGATGACCCTTCAGATCTGATCTCCGTGAGAAGTAAACATTTATTCTGTGCATATTTCTATAGTATATATGATCCACAATGATCTTATCCAATTGGTTAAATCCGGTTGATGTTGCACTAGAAAAGATGGATCGCACGATAAAAGTGGTCACTCTGGGTCAAGAGCTTTCAACCGAAGTAGGCGGCAGACACGCATCAAAGATACTGCTAGTTCGGCCATTCAAAACACAAATCCAGTAAACATATAGCCTGGGGCTCGCGAGACCTGTAAAGGTGTGATCTAACCTCCGTGGGGGACCCAGCTTAGGTCTCATTAACAATGTAAATACCCGGGGTGCCCATAATAGGAATGACCCACGGCGCTATTTTACCGAAAGAAGGACGTGGGCCTATACATTACTAGCACAAGGAAAGATCGGGAATAGCTTGGACAAATGTCAAATGGAAACTAAGCAGTATAAAAGCCATTAACTACAAATGGACCCCGTTTGTCAAACGCGAATTCACTAAGTTTCAGTCATTTTATCAAGTGCCAGCACGGAATTCAAATCACTGACTTATTTATCCGAGTGTTTCAATCACCGTCACTTGTGACAAACCGAAACGGTGTTTTTTCTTCTTCTTTAAATCGGTAAATTCTTTTTCATTTTGAAAAGTTCGTCAGCGGGTAAAATTCGTCAAGTATGCTCTTTATTATCTCACGCTTGTATAGCCAGGAAGCATGCCCTTGTTCTCTGTATGCAATGAAACATGGGGCGTCAATGGACTTTTTGGCGCGAGGTGGGGCTCTTGAGAGGTATAAGTCGTTTGGTCGAGAAATGAACAACAACAAGGGACGCTGTGTCCGGGTCCGCAAGGTGAGAGCCTCTCCAGCCCGAGCCCCTGAAACCGTGATTAGCGCGAGCTCTCACGTCCCAACCACAACCAGCAAATCAGCCAAATTGCCCACTAAATTTCCCAATCCAAATCAAAGCAAATGGTGTGTGTATTGAATTAATGGCGGATATTTGCAATGGAAAATGGCGCGGTTGGCCAGCGGAGGGTGCTGACCCCGAACGGCGGAGAATGCACGATGTCTCGCGTATGGACCAAGGTTGTTATAGCTGGCTGCAGATATACAGTGTGTTTTATATTGGCTACAACTTAATTAGGGCTCAGACGTTCGTGGTGACGTGTATGTGGTATTGTGCCATTCACACTTTAAATCATGTTGAGGTGTGACTTCATCTGGATGTGGTTAATAGTTAATGTCAAACCAATCAATCAATGTATTCAAAAGCTTGCGCATTTTACATACGTATTGGTATAGCCGCATGGAGTATAAAGACCAGTGCTAATTGGACAGAACTATCAATATTACATTCCATATTCAGATTTTATGCATAGCTCCTTCCGTCCTTACAACCAAAGCTAATACAAACCAGACAATTGCACGACAGAAGAATCCAAAGCAAACAAATCCACGACCCAAAAACCGACCCATCAGAAAATGACAGGCTCAAATGCACAAAACTCACAAGAGATCTTCTTCCAGCCGACAGAACTTCTCCTGGCAGGCAGCCCCAGGCCTGACGTCCTGTTTTCACTGTCATCACCGCAACTCTGCATCATCTTGAGGGTCGCCCGGGTGCTCTAGATGCTAGGATCATCCCCACGTTCGGGTTTTTTCCAGTGTCAAAACAGCCTGCTGTAACGTTGTAAGTACAGCAGGACTCCTGCCGGGAGGCTTCACGTCTCATTAGGGCGAGCGAGGCGCAGGCATACAGCACGGGTGACGTAGCAGACAGTGCAGGTGCTTGCTGTGTAGTCTTGCTTCAAGACGCATCCATGCCGTTCGCAAATTCAGCATTTAAGTTGCGACGGAATTTTCTCTCCTTGGATTAGTAGTATTTTCACATAAATAAGTTTCAGCGCTCGACTTTACATCTATATGAAAGACAATGACGAACACTCACAATGAAAAAAGGGCGTGTAAATTGCCACTTAAAGTTCAGTGTGTTTTTCATGTGAGGTTGGAAAGAGACTATCACATTCGGAATGTTGTCTGCTGTCGTGATTTCACGGCTGGAGAATCGTGTGGTTTAGAATCTCTTCCTCTACACTCGCTCAACCTTTGCACTGTGCTATCAAAACAATGGCTTTTTATTCGCCAGATTGTAGACCCTAAACTTGTGTCGAGTTAACCTCATCACATTACGAAACCATTGCTTTCGGATAGGATTTTATCCAGTTCTTGATGTGCTAGACGAACTTGGCTGGAATTTGGGTTGATTTATACCATTGGAAATCCTCTATATAGACTTCCTATTCCAGTTTATTATTAGCCGCTGTATATCAATTACACGTATTGCATCTTTGTGCGACAAAGTCACAATGCTGACAGTCAATTCTCTTTTTAAAATTAGGGTATGTAACACTCCACTTGATAGCAGATCCAGTATTGCGACACCGTTTTTTACATGCAGCCCAAAGGTACAATGCACATAACGCATATATTAGCGAAATAATTCATGCACACCACTACAGGCAAACCAGTGCATTATTTAAATATCCTAAACCCCAGACACCACACATTCTAATCCTTAGAGCAAATCACATATCTCTGTGTTAAATGAACAGAATATGATGTGTGAATGTACCGCTGGTGAAGCAGGATGAGACACCACAATGATGAAGCCTATTTCACCATGGATCTGGTGTATATCTGGAGTGTCGCAGTGGGCAGGGAACGGTCACGCGCCATTGCCCCCGGACACACGGCCCTTCTGTCTCGGGCGGCAGCAGGTCTGGGTGACTGTCCCGGGGATGTCACGGGCGAACGCCCAACGTAAACCGCACGTCAAACGGACAGGGCTACGTAGGCCACAGATTGATGTGCTTGCACTGAAAGTCAGCCGGGCTAGGCGGACTGTTGTCTTTCTGGCACATAAACAGCGAAAATGACTAGAAAGTAGCCGGTGTCATTTTGTGATATATGTGCAGTCAGGCTCATTATGTTGATGCACTTGCTGTGTTTATGTTTCTTGTCAAAGGTTGTAACAATTTGAAAAGCAGTTTACTAAAGAGTGTGAAGACTTCAAAGTTAAAACTAGGAAAAAAAAGAAGTTTTGTATATAAACATGTAGCAACCGGGATGACCACAATGCACATAAACTGTTCCATTGCTCATGTCCATAGCGTACACCCTGAGGCGAATGAACAGGGGTGTCTGGGTTAGAGGGCAGACGGTTGTGAAAAATAAGTGTATTTATTAGAACCCCATTTTGCTAAATGTATGAATAAAGAAATAAGTTTTGAATTCAAATAATCTTAATATGTGAGTTATTCGATCCAAGTGATTTAATTGTACAAGAAGCTGTAGAGATATTCACGGAATTGCACATCACAAAAATAAGTCTAGCTGCTCTTCCAAAATCAAGAATTCATCTCTTGGTAACAAACCACTACTATCTGCACCTGTCATTCCAAAAACTATTGCAGTACATGCATATATAAGAAGCGATGTGTTCATTTGTTTTATCGTTCTCAGCATAATATCCAGCATTTCACACAGATAGTAGACAAGTTAAGCTTCAAATACATCTGACACTTGAGTGAGCTATAAGACGTATAGATATTCATAAAGAGCAACAAGTGTCTGCCATTTCTGAGGAATGCAGTATTAATAAAGACAACAAACTGCAAAGCTGTCAAGTCGGGAGAGAGAGCTACTTAATAAACGTAAAGTAAAAGAGGGTCAGAGAGGCCATGCTACAGGTGCTCCTGGATCCCACTAGCCTCGGGTCTACATTCATCATTACTAGCATCAAAGCTCGCCTATTTGTTGCTACATGCTGGCTAGCCATTATAGATGCCATGCTAGCCAGCGGCTAGGTGCTATCTCCTAACTATCTCGCCTCCCACTACCGATGAGGAGAGTGCCAATTATTCGTCTGCGGAGCTGCGCTATAATACGCTACTTCGTAGGTCTCAGGAGTCCACTTCATAGCGTGTTGAAATCGTCTGCAGAACCACTGAATCACAGGGGGGATGAATTGTGTGTAATGAATAAAAGTGAATTGCTACTGACGGCTCCTCTATTCTCCTGACAACTAGGAGCTGTGTAGATTGATACCATCTTGTTTCCAGTGGAGAATAAAAAGTGGTTTGAGATGCAGGCAGGGTTTTGCAAACCCATCAGGCGCACTTGGAAGTTTTGTGAGAGTGAATTCAGAGGTCAATTAGTGTTGTGGATATAATGAGACTTTGTTGCACGGGGCCAAAGGTGCTTTGATGTCAGCACGTATATATGTATCTGCAGGAAACCCAGACCACAAGCTAATCAAGTCAAGCATTCAGATGGAAATCTACTGGGACTGAAACATGTAGCACTGAATGGTAGAATTTGGTGACTTCGCTGAAAGGGAAGTTGCAAGGTCCAACACTTCATAAAATCTGCAGTTGCGGCCCATAAAATCATTGCTTAAACGGCTTGAAGCAGGGACAAAAGATGACATCCACCCTCCCACATTCTGTGGGGTGATCATCAAGCAAGAGCCTATTATTATTGACGTGTAATAAAGTACTAAACACCATCTAAACAGCATTTCTTAAAGTAGCAGACGACAGCCTGCGATAAATGCAGTATAGGGGTGGGGATAATGTGCAATCATTCTGGGGTTGGAGCGGGCCAAAGTCAATGGATTGTTTGTTGTGACACGAGGTGAACATTGTAACACCGGTGTTCTAGTGGTGGCTCTTTTGAAGTAAAATCACCACCCTGATAGGGTTAATGGACTTTAAACATGTAGCATCTTGTTCCTTTTGATGCGGCTTTGCATATGCTGGTACATATTTAATGGCTGTATGGGATTTGTTAAATGTGTGTTTGGTGGAACTTTAAATATCCAATTTATGCATGCAGTATAATTTTAAATGGCAATCTTTGCAGATCATCGTGAAATGGCAGCAGCAACTAAACTCGGCCAATAATCACTTAATATACACGCCACGAAGGTAAATTAACAAAACGGTAACCAATACTGAGGATCCATTTCGTCCCATGAAATATTATGTAGAAAATCTGTATATTTATTCAAACGTTTTGTAACATAGATCTATTACCGTACAAATGAAGTGCAAACACTCAGCCACAAATTCATTTCGTCTAATAAAAGGCCATATAAAACATTTAAATAGTTTTCTAACATCTACTCAGTCTCATTAAAATGCCACGTGGAAGCTCAAATGCAAAACAACTGAGGATCAACCTACCACAGTAAGAAATGTAATCATTACCATTCAACCACCAACAAATTGGCCAGATCTTGTAGCCAGACGATTAGCGAACTGTTAGAAGTGCGCATGTCAATGATGTATTTCCTGCTGTGCAGGGCAAGAAAAAATGGTGGCAAAAACCACCCACAACCGCAGCGATATGATCCCAGCACTTAAACTTATGGATTTTGGAGAGGAGCTATGGAAATGAAGTAATGCTGGGGACTAGGCACCGGCTGTCACTGTAGTACGGCGTAGCTTGGGAGGGCTCGACAGAGGTCACAGGGGTCACGTGTACACTCTGATATAACTGAATCAAAACACGTGCAAGGACAAAGAAGGTGGAGATAAAGAGAGGTAAATATTACTACTTGTGGGTTTGTGCATATAAACATTGTATAAAAACACCAGAGGCAGATGAAAGCTGAGCCGGCTCCCGTGCACAGATGAAATAAAGATAAATAATGTACAGTTAAGAGCAGTGGAGCATGCAAAACAAAGGGTGCTGTGCTGATGCCCACACGATACTTGACAAGGAAAATAACCACGTGATAAAAATACTGCAAAATTACACAAGCAGATACTGTTTACAGTAAGCACAATATGTGTACAGGTCATGTTAAACAAAATATGAATCATTACACGTATTTGTCATTCATAATTTAAGAGAAGATACTTGCAAACATTATGGAAACATACAGAATGTATTGTAATTCTAACCGGCATGCAGAATGCACGGATGTATTTGTGTATCTTGTAATCCATGTCTAACTCAGTGACTAAGTTATTGCCGTACTTTCTTGATTTTAGTTCATTCATAAAATAGTTCTCTTTAGAATCCAGTATCTTACCTTCTGAGGACACCCCCTAGTAATGACGCGTTTAGGCACTCTGGCGGGGACAACCTCCTCTGTACCTCAGCTACTGTCACCTGTAATAATAAGCATTCTAAAGTTTGACCCATTGTGTGTTTTCCAAGCTGACTTGTGTATTCAATTATAAGGTATCCATGAAAATTACAGAATTATTTTTATAAGAAAATAGACCATGGTGCACACAATTTGCATCCATGGATCTGCTTTTTTATGATGGATAAAATTATAAAGATAAGTAGTTAATATTATTTTTTTTGTGATCAGGAAGCTATTGCTTCGAAATTTAAATTAAAATTGATATATTTATGTATTTTTTAATGTTTGGATTATTAAGCAGTAGACAAATATATACAAAGAAAATAGTAATATTGTGATAGTTTGCTACGTGCAAGCACGTGTGCGTGCACGCACTCACGCACCTTGTACTTGGACGTGGACGAGAGGAGCGAGAGCCGGCCGGGCACGGAGCAGAAGACGTCGGACGGCGAGGCGCACCCCGTCAGCGAGATCATGTCCTTGCCGCCCTCAGACTTGCGGATGCCTCCTGGAAGGTAACAGGCGCGTGTTCAAGAAGGCACATGTATACAGAATAGGTCCTATAATATTGATACGCATGTTGCCGTATTCACTGGTTCACGACACGGAAAGTGAGTGTGTGTTTTCTTTGTGTATTTTTGTTTGCCTTGTTTTTGTTTTTATGGTCGAAAATGATGGTGTGACAAGTACTTTGATTACTGATCTAATAACGCTTCAGCAGATTTAATACCAGCAGTTTTTTCTTTTCAATATTACAGCTGACTAAATAGAATAATAGCCGAATTACCCACAACCCACACAACACAACAAAAACTTTTGGAAGCAGAGGCCCATAAATCACACTAAAACATGTTAATCATTTTCAATTTGTCGCAAACCTATCCACTTGTTTTTGTTTCTAGCCAGAATCATGACAGATGACACTGTCACAACTCGCCCCCGCACAGCAGGACAAAAGCACAGCTCTAACTTTGCTGTCACCCACCAAAGCCGATCACTTTTTAAATCTCGTCTGCAGCTTGACCTTGGAGCAGACGACAAAATTGATGAGCTGGGAGCTCTGTAATCAGCAGCCTCGTTTTGAAAGACAACTCCAGTAGCCTTCATCAAGCAACATAATCTAATATCGCTCGACCAGACGCATTTCGGGGGAGTTTTGCTTCGATGATGAAGACTAACTAGTGGGCGAAATGTAATTACTAGTTGTTACGTCAGTTCTCGCCAGAGTTGACGGCCGAGTGACGGGATTATGCGAGAGCCGGAAGTGGGCAGGCAGACGGCAGGTGGAATGCTGTCATCAGTGGGTGAGGATTCCGCCATGCTTTGAGTATTTAATAGCCTTTTCAGAATTTAATAAAGCTGTCTTAAATGCACATATGAGTTTGCATTTTTTGTTGCCTGTGTCCCCACCCACTACTTCTATTGTGTGAACGAACTTCTACTGGTGTTACTGTAAGAATAAAATATGTAAATTAAAATTACACTGCTACAGTTTTTTGTGTGTTTTCCGTAATTGCCATATAACATACACGGCATTCTCCACACCACGTTCTAACCTACATATCCCTTGATATACTGGCCCAAATATAATCACCCGCCCGGAGCAAACCTCCGTCAAACCCCCAACCAACAACTTCTAATCCACACTCACCCCACAACGCTCGCTCAATTAAACGCGTAAAAATATCGGCTGCAAACACACGTTTAATACGCGTACAATGGCGCCCTTATGCAGAGCGGAGATCCTGTCTAGGCAAGGACAGTACAATTAAAAGCAAAGTCTTTCCCAAGAATAATGCCCATTCTGTTTGCCATCGACGTTTTTCCGTCTTGACGCTGGCATTCACGTGTAACAAAGACGTGCGCCGAGCTGTGAAATCTCCTCATTTTCCCCGCCGACGACGCCTTTTGCACGCTCGTTAAATGCGCATGCTCCGTTGTAGGAGCTAATCAGTCGAGTTTGGGAGTCACCAGTCCCCCGGGTGGGGGTGAGGGTCTGTGATTGGTATTTTTAGACTATGATATCTGACAACTTGTTTGTGATCGTGTATTTTGTGCGTTTAATCTCCAATACAAGATCTGCATATTAGTATAACTGAAACGATTGTTGTATGATCTTAGCCCATATAACTGTCGGCCCAGTGATTACTAACGTACTTGCTTATTTACTTATTTTCAGAACTCTGCCACATCCCAGTGCAATATTATTGAAATATGAATTGCCTTAATAGATTGCAACTGATTTTTTAAGCATGCCTAAAATATTAGGTAACAAAAAATGAAAATAGTATCCTGTACGCATATACGAGTTTCTTGTCATTCAGTCATTATTGAGCAAGTGTAAGAGGACCGCACGGATCATTGCACATGAGTAAACTGGAGAGAGGGGTCATATCGGTGATCTACTTATAGTGTGGGCCCAATGTCTGTATAGATTCAGTGTAATTTGATAAAAATTACACAGTGTGCCTAGATACTCTATATCTAGTAGACACGTTGAAATATTCGTCACAGCATATGACATAAATCGCTTTCATTTGATATTATATTATTCGGCATTGAACTCTCAGACTATCTTACAATTGCTTTATTCTTCTTACGGCTTTACAACTAGTTTGCTTACATCTATCCCATCAACATATCAGTGTCATTGGAACCAGTAATAAGATAGATATCATGATGACATATTGCTATTATGAATCACAGCAAAAAATAAAGCAAACAAAATCTGTCCATCTAAAAACGCATCAAAAGTGATAATGGCTTTCAGAAGAAAATATTCACATGTTTGTTCTCATCTTCCTTTAATAATGAGCATTTAGGCCATCTCATTGGATAATATGTTTACACAGCACCCTATTCATAATCTCCGTTTGCCACCATTGATTGGCTGTAAGGAGAGAATTGCATGCCCTTCACGGACTCATGTCTATTTAAAACATTGATTGCGCCGCTGAGGACTATTTCTGCAAGTGGGGTTGGGTTACTTTTTATGTAACATTGAGTTGCACAGATTCTGAGTCACATGGTGATTACATGAGAAGCCATATTTTTTGTAAATATCAGCAGACAGAAGAAATCTGTTAAACGTATGTATATATGCGGTGTATATATACGATGGTGTATGGATATATGAAATTTATATTGTTTAACTCATCTTTATTTTCTGAAATCCAACCAAAAAACACTATGCCATCAACAATGCACGCATGCAATGTACAACTAAATAATGCAATATCAAAAGAAAGCGCTTATAAAATCACGAGAAACTTCATAGAATTGTTCTTCATGTATCATCATGTGTATGGTCGTAGACATTCTTAGTTCAAAAAGCACTGTGATAGGCTAACAAACAATGAAAGTCCATACCACGACACTGACACTACACATTCTGGACTGCAGGAAATAAAAGTAGTTCCCGCTACTACTCGTCGGTGTAGTCTTAGAAAGTGTAGATCTATCATGCTTTTACAGTCCCCACCCACTGCGGACAGACACTGGCCAGGCTACCCCCATCCCTCCCTCCACCCATCTGCTACGGCCAGAGATTACCGGGCCCAGCCCACGGCCTGATAAGGCTTGACCCGGGCCAGACCTCGTGTGTACATCACGTCCTCATATCTCCGGACCGGGGCCGTGCTACAGCCGAGCGAGGAAAGCCGATAGTCGGCAATCGCTCGGGCCGAGGCTTTGCACCAATGGGGGCTCGGGAGGGTCGCAGGGTCACGAGCCGAGAGACAGAGCTAGGAGGATATCGTCTGCTTTATTACAGCGGGATTCTACGCTGGAGGTGTTAGCTCATCGTCTGTTATAAGCGCAGGGAGAGATAGTGTAGTGGCTGTGCGTTCAGTTTTGCTCGTGCGTGGGAAAGACTTTTGTTCTGTGTTGTGCTGGTTTATTGCTTGGTTGTGATGGTATTATGGTTAGGTTTGGTGTGGTACGTGTCGAGTGAAATGTTTTTTTATGGGAGAGTTATTGCTGAGATGATTTTTATTTCATGAATAACTATAAGGTTTACTGTATCTCTATGTGTGTGGAGCCATATGAAATACATGACTTTTTAATTACCATGCTGCTTTTTTTAACTCATTATATTTGATGACACAAAATGGCAAAGAGAATTTTAAACTATGTGCTAAGACATTGTAATAAATAATAATAGCCTCATTTATCAACTACAAAACTACAATCCCACACTTGTATCAAATTTCACAACATCCCTGGCCTTTGTGCGACCATTCACAGTTGTATTATTCCCCTTCAGTGTTGTGTAAAAACTGCACACGCCACGATCATTTCCATGAGCAATCGATGTTTATAAAAGAACTGTTATCGTCTGCAAACTTTTTTTGCTCATTGCTTCGACTGAAAGACTCAGCAAATAGCTGTACAACTTAAACACACGTTGTGGTGTGTATGCAGAAGAATGCCAACATGTTTGGACTACGAAAAATCGCCCAACCGTTTCGACGTTTTCAAACGTCTTTAATTTAACACGTTTCAGTCGTCAAAATTCGTCCGTCTGGCAGCAATGAAAGAAACAGTTCTCGGCGGAACGAACGCGTGCGATTCACATAACACGCAACAGACAGGCGTAATTAAATTAACAAGCTATATTACTCTCGGCCATATACACCACTAATTAGACAACAATGATAGCGTAAAACCTTTCGTAGCTCGCGGGAATATCTGCATATTATGGCATCGGCAGATTCGCATGACAGCTGATTTTTCCCTCGACTTGTCCGGGTATCAAGTAGAGAGCGTTGGCTTTGCGCCCCGAAGGCATGGAAGCCTTGACTAGGACAAACTTCAGTACACCAATGAATGGGTTTTGATTTCACAGATAGCTGTCTGTGTTTTGCTATTGTTATGGTGTGAAAACGGGTCAAGGATTGTGTTTTTTCTCGCTCATCTGTCAGATTTTTCGATACTGTGACTGAGATTTTTATGTGCATCTTTTATTTGTTATCCTCATGAGAGAAAGAATACTGAAAGGAACTCACCTCTTTTAATAACGGAATCGTTTGATATGTAGCTATCGTCAACAACGCCCTGTAAAAGAAAAACGAAAAGTTTTTAAAACTAATTAAGTCATCATAATAAAACCTAATGCATTCACAATTGGTGTAATTTATGTGAAAGGTGCCTTTCTCCGAGTCGTAGAATCATGAACTGCAGCGTAACATTGAAGATAATTATAATGGTGGCAAATTATTTGGACAGTTTAATGCTCGCAAAACACCAATAAGTTGAAGACAAATCTATGTGTGGCTTTTGTAAGATGATGTATGCTATTTTACCATTGGGATGAACGCTGTTATTATACATCATCAATTTTTGCTGGTGAAAGTTAAGAACACGAGATTTGAGGGAACAATGCAAGATGTATATTTCACGTGAACTAGTAATAAATAACACACGGCAAACGCTAGTTTTAAAGACAATTTCAATTAGAGAAGGGTACGAAAGAGGTTATTGATTGCCTAGTTAGTTGGTGAAAAACACCAGTAATGATGATTAGCAATGGATATCTTCACAATTTGGGAATGACACTATGACTTTATTTCAATGGAAATACAATGATAGCTTCAATGTTTTTTACGCGTGTTGCATATACCGGGCGGGGAAGTTATAATGACATAAGAATGATGTAGTTTTAGCATAATTTGTCCTCTTTATATGTCTGCATTGAAACTCGTCAACTGTAATTTGAAGTGGCTTTTATTTTTATTGCCTTTGGCGCCAACGTTGTCCTATAAATTAAAGTTGATTTAATAAAACTGAACTCACAAGCCATCAGTGAAAATCAACTTAGTAAGCATTTGGCAAATCTACAATTTGATTGTATATATCGTCAAAATCATCTGCTTTACATTACTATTCACATATCCCATGTTATGGTCTGCGCATGCGTGTCACGTGGCCAGGAGCAGGTGCGTGTTGACGTGACGTCACTGTCCGCACGTCACTCCCTAATCCCCGGACAATAATCCCCATAGACAGCCGAGACCCGCACTTCACTCAATTGTGTTTGTGCTTTTATATTCTTAATGTGCTTCTTACAGATGAGTCTTGCAAAGATGGGTAAAGTGTACATTGTATAGGCCATGCATTCGTCTTTTTTAAAAGGTTGCTAAAAGCGGGAACCCCATAAAAGTGATTATCTAATGTCGAGTATTCTAAAAGATTCGTATTGTGTTTAAAAAAGTTTGGATTTTCAATTTCTTACATTTATATAATCTAAAAATAAACAAATAATATAATTTAAATTTAAAATTTCATGCTTGTATTAGTTTTGACAGATGCATGGATTCACAAAAACTCAGCGGGAGCAGAACTCGAGAGCTCTTGAGGGAAAATCGACTAGCCAGCAGTAGAGGTTTACCAAAACGTGCTTGGAGTGTTTGTAAGGTCTCAAACGACAATTAACCACTGGTTGTGAGTGTATGAGATCAGGAACATGATGGTGCTAGTGAAAGGAGTCCTTTCCAAGGTCATAAACTTATAATATCGTCGCCTTATGGTAAGATATTAAATTATCATATGAAATGAATATCCAGTGGGCTTGACCGTTTGCAAAATTAAATGAAAAGTTTAAAGATCAAATGTTTTCAAGGTAATACAGTTGAATATTTCATATGCCAGTTAATTTGAAGATTAGGTCATCAAACTAAAAGAAACCAGATACAAGATAATCTGATCAACTATAACACAACATATGCCAACTAGTTTGTCTATTTATCTTTGGACGCAGAGGTGGGAAGAAGGGGAGATGTATGAATCTTAAAATGAGAGTGCTCAACTCAGTGAAAAAAAAAATGATATTGCTAAGTGAAAGAAAGTGGACAGCAGCTCACACAAAAACACACACAGAAGTAGTAATAAGAGGAGGGTGAAAAGTGAAAAAGCCATGCTCACAGTTTCATGAAGGACGGCCGGCTCGAAGTGGGATTTGGCCGAGGAGAGACGGGACTGCGCCATGGCTGCCATCCACTACAACGACAACAACACAGATGTACCAGCCAGGCTACCCAACAGTGGCGTCTGATCCAGTGCGGCAACATCTCCCCTCCCTTCCCCCTCCACGTCAAACTATGGGTTAAATTTGCTCGTTGCTTAATATATACACAAAGTCTGTGTACTTGGGTCTAAGGTATATGTGTGGTAAATATGCATGTGTTTGTTAGATTATCCTTGTTGTGATAAGTGTTTGGAATGAAACTGTTTTTGTATTAAAGAATATGTTAGAAAAGGCACCCTCTATATGTATACTATGAAAGACCAAACCATCTTTTATTTTATCGAATTTTTTTTGGAGAGTTATCCTAGACATAGCAACTTATTTTGAAGAATGTCACTATAGTACCATGAACATTCACCCACTTGCATTGCATTTCAAATTAAAACATAGCTATCTATGTCATATTTCTAATTACTCACTCTTCTAGTAATTTGTGTAATTAATCAAATATCCGCCACTCGTCAAATGACCAACGAGAAAAACAAACAAACATTTAGAAACACATCTTCTTTCACCAGCTCCTGTCCATATGCACCGACCCACACAACCACACACACAAGTCTGTAATTCACATAACTGACCAAGCTCCCATTATGCCAGTTCACATTCAAGCTCACGTAATGGTCACAGCAGTCAGCCTCTTTATGGTCACATCCCAGCTCTTGCACAATCGGCCAGTGGTGCCTAATGGAGCACTCACAAACAACTTATCTCCAGAAGAAAGGGCCCTTTGATGTGGAGAGAGGATGGGTGTGTGAACGCTGCTTTCCATTGTCGGCTCTGGGTTGTTGCAGTCCACTTGGACATGCCTCTCGGTGATAATGGGCTTGTAATTACTACCAGTCTTTAATTCTAGCATTCAGTGGGATGTGTTTGGTCTGTATTTTGCTATTTGCGCTGATGATTTGTATGTGAGTGGGGTGGGGGTGGGGGTGGGTGGGAGATGTTTGAAACGCAGCATGCTTATGATGTTCTGTGTGTTAATCATCATAATCTTAGATTTGAGTTGAAAATACTGGTCAGTTTTAACAATACAGAAAAAATCAGTATCATCAGTCCACCAGTATCTTTAAAACAAATATTTAGACAATGTAGCTGTGTTTGTTATAATACAAAGATATAAGAGATAGTGAGGAGTGCCATTCAGAACCATAAATCACCATGTAACCATGTGTCGTCCCAAAGAGGAAAAACCATTAATTCATCCACCCGGCACTGGTCTGTCTCTCGCCAGGACAGCACAAAACAAAGCTCCTAGAAGCCAGCAGACGTAACAGCAAAATGATAAGCGATCCATCAGCTTCCTGATACCTACGTCAAAACTGATGAGCCCTCAAGTGCAATATCGTGTTGGTGTCTTAGTTACAGGCGTCACTGGCGATTTATAGTGAAATAGTGTTACCAGCGTTAATATCAGGCAGCACCAGCAGAACCACCTCACTTCAAACACTCCGGCATTCACTCCTGCAAGATGCCCATCACATAAATAAGATAACAAGGGATGATATATGTGCGTCTCTCGTCTGCAATCGGGTAATGGAACGCATAATACTTGCCATTGTGGGTCATAAGCTATGCTTGTGCGGCCCAACCAAGTATGCTCTTGGTGTGCGAAATTCAATCTGTGATTGCCATTGACTCATGGCTTTAGTGATGGGTTAAGCTGCTTTGGATTAATTATGACATTGTTGTTAAGCTTTTAGGAGCTTGGCGTATTTGTCTGGTCAATTATACGGCTGGTTTGGTCACGTGGCTTGCGTACAGGGGGTCCATTGTGCACCAGTTGATGTGCAAACCATTGTGATGCAATTATGCTATCAAATGATTTAGCTTTTTTGCAAATGAGATGGATTTAGACAGTTGAAAACTGTCATAACTAGTGAACTTAGAGTAGTTTTTGTATGGACATGTTTTTTTCACTTCATCAAGATGTATTTTGTAAAGTGCAATATAATCAATCAATTAGAAGTCATCGAGTGTGGGGTTTAAACATTCCCATTGTCCCACTTTGACTTCAAATAGTCAAGTATTGAAGCCTATCATTTGAAATCTATATCCAATAACAGTCATCTGAAGAGTCAGTAAATGTATCCTAACCACATAATTATCAGATATGGTATGGCTTTTCTGAAAAGTAAAACAATAGTTGATATTGAATGAACTCAAGAAAATACCCATTCCCACGATTAAAATAGCAACTAATTACCACAGCATCAGCACTAATACCACTGCAATCTCTATGAGGATTTCTGATCACATTTTTTTTCTTCTGAATAAAATGCATTTAAATTCCTATTAGCACAGATAAGGTTACCAATTCGTTCACTGACGACCTCCTTTTCACGCTAGCCTGGGTCACAGCGTACTTTGATATGTATCTGATGATCAGTTTGGTTCACTTTAGAGCTTGCATTTTTTAGGTTTACTATAAGGGCACCAATATCGTAATCGTTTACTATGTTGCACTGTTAAAGCTTCCTGCCCTTCGGTTCATCATACATAATATTTAGGCCATTTATTATAATAGAACTATCTTGGTTGCCTTGCATATACATACATTTTAGATTTAGTTTATCACCAAAGGCCTTCTTTCTAACTTCACCTTTTCACCTATCTATTCGCCCCATCTGAAACCTTACCCCTCAAGAAAAACACCTAAAACTTAAAGAATCACAACGCAAAAGGTGAATCTCCATACACAACTAAAAACATACCTTTGTTTCATATAATGGCGTCAGCCATCACCTACAGACATCACCTATATCAGACGCAGATAATCCTAACAGGAGCATCCATTTCTCTGGAAAGACATCACTCAAAATGGCGCTAGGCTCAAAGAGACAGACGACAGACAAGATGGACAGGTCATTAGAGCCTACATCCGGGCTCATCACTGACGCAAATGAGCAAATGCAGACGATAGTTGGCACCCTACTGGGCCCGGGCCTGCCTTTTACGGTGAAATGTGTCATAAATGAGCTGCAATGCGCCCAGACAGCTAACCCCCATCTCTGCTACACTTGCCTTCAAGACACGAAGTGTTGTGTCGAAATTACCTTCATTACCTGGATCGCATGGGCACGAGTTAGCTATTGTCATTTGGCGAGTTACGGACACAGACGGAGTTGTTCGTGTGCGTCAATTACGAATGGCGTGAGTGTCAGGCTGATATTGATGCTGTGGCGTGATGTATACGGGGAGAGTACTGACATATGAGCGATGTTCGGGGTCGTTAGCAATATTACTCGATGACACCTAATCACATAGGCGTTGGCCGCGGGTGATAAATCTACGATGTTGGGACGATGGCAGCAGAACGGGCGTCATTGTCCTCACGTCGCCCACACGTGGCCAGAGCGACTAACGGGCCGGCCCCGTACACTGGCAAAGCCAAATACCTGTAATTTCGCCCACGCTCTAGTTGGGGGAAATTGCCGGTTTCGGGACAAGGGTGTCCCCGCTCGGGCACGAGCTGGTGCCAGGCACTGGCGCGGGGAAGGTATGCAGGGACGTGGGTCGCTGTCGTCAGCGGAATTAAGCTATCAACGAAGCCCGTGGTTTGGCGATGGTATGAGAGGTGGTGGCGGGGAGGTTCGTGATCTATTGGGCTGTTCATTGGGGTGTCATTGTTTAGTCGTAACACCCGGTTATCAAATCATAGCAATTTTTATGGGGAAATGATAAGTTATGGCTATTAGGATTTCAACCACAGTTCACCGGGGAACGTGTCGTTATTTTAATGAATACAATTGCGATTTTATGACTTGGCTGTCAGTTTCTGCGTCATTGGTATACATACAGGACGTAGCCAAAACTATCTCTCTGGAGAAAGCCTCATATTTCAATCACTTTAGTTGTTCGTCTTTTCTAAGAGAGTTACGCAGATGATCTCAAAAGCAAATAAATTAGAGGAAATCATAAGTGAAAGGACTCCCAGTTGGGAATTCATGGATCAAACGACAGACGATATTTATTCATTAAAGTTCCTTCCCCTCCCACAACTTTTAACCGCGAATTTTCTTTAGAGCCACGTGCCTTTTTACCTTACAAATTCTAAGATCACATATTCAGACTTCAGGGACATTGTTTATAAAGCTTAAAAACTAACAAAGCAGCATATTGTCAAGACATTGGGGATGGTTCTGCTTCAGAGTAAAGGTTTTATTATCTGCTTTCATTTACTCCATTTCTGAGGTATCTCCCTTGTCACAAGGTGTATTAATATTCTTATTGGCCTGGCAGGGGTCTCCTTTGTACAAAGACTTTGTCACATAGACGTAAGTGGGAAAGGATCATTCAGCAAATGAAAACATGCAGAAAATCGACCCTTTGATCGGCGATTTTCAGTGTTGGTTCTTTTAGGAGAAATAGTAGACTCCCACATTGGGGAGTTATGCCCAGTTTCCAGTGCCATATGCATTCTTAAACAAAAACCATTCATTAGCATTTTGCAATCTACGAATAAATATTTGAACTCATTGATTTTTTCGCATAGGGTCGAATGGCAGCGTATTTGCTGTAACTGCAGATGTTGAAATAGGAAGACACTCTTGCTTGATGGGGTTCTTTATTAGACGAGGTCTTGTGTCAACACCGTCAGTAGCAATGCTGGGGAGGACTGCACTACGCGTTGAGGCTAAAGTACGTCATCTGCCGAACCAGTTCCTCAAGTATCCCTACTTCACGTGCTATACCCCATTAACGACGTCAAACGCATTGACTCAGCACGAAATGGAATGCAAATAAGCTCAAAGAAGAAGCTCGAGAATCAAAGTGTAGCGGATCATCATAAAAAAATCTTTTGCTGGCGGGAAGATTCCACCATTTCTTTTGTGTATGCACAAAAAACTGTAGTGTGAAATGTGCGTTTGTCCAAAGCAAGTTACGGACATAAAGCATTTCACACCTGTGAATGTTGAGACGTAAAAATCAGAAGTAGCGAAAGATCTAATTGAATACAAAGACAGCATTTAGGGTTTCGTCTCCTCGCTGCTACCGTCGATTTGCATTGTATCGTTGGGATTGCTTAAAAGAGGACAAATATTTGCTAGGTTTGTTGTCATCGTGTGTTTGGACAACTTCTTAGTCCCCTCCTACCGGGCTTGTATCTTTGCAGACGGGAGATCCTATTTCACAGGACTTAACGCGCCACTGAGAGGAAATCAGGAATTGATATTTTTTCTATGGCTCTCTGCAGAAATGATATACTAGTTCATGCTTACATACCTCATAGGATAAATGTTTACCAATTTGCTAAAAAGTGGTAAAAAACCTGACCTTCACTAGAAAGCTCAACTGACATTAGAAATATGAACGAGATTTGAGTTTAGAGAGGGAGGAATTAGGTAAATGCTTAGGCCATATGCGGTTAATCTAGCCACTCCCGCGGTAAATATAATCAGGTGGCTTAATATGAACAGTTTAAATAGCAGCCACTGAACAATACAAATACATATGCCAAGAATAAACAAACCGTTCTGAGATTGTAATTCATTATATAACTGCGAACTTTCCTAATGGCTACCAGCTATTTAGGCCTGAAATTCAATCAATTTGGCAGTTGATTCCGGAACATTATACTTAGTCAAAATATCCTCCAACTATTGTCCGCCTGGCTGGAAAGGTTGTCAGAAATACGTGACATTCTTTATAACAAAACAATGTCCAGATCCTTTAGAATATAAAACAACAAATCTGACAGGAAAATATGGCCCTGTGCTATAGTAATATTTGCTTTGTTGCATTTCTGCCATAATTTGGACATAGGGTTGAGATGATGCAAATGCCCCTTGAGTGGCCGGAAAGATTTAGGGATTGGAGGCTGAGGAGTTCGATGAAAGGCCCGAGGTCAGACGATCAAGAGAGTCGACACTGACTACAGCTTGTTTGGGGTCCTTGGCTTGTGCTTATTCAATAAACTATTGGCTATTGTATGGAATAATATGCACATACTGTGATATAATATGGGGTGATAGTTTAAAGTCAATTGATCTTGAGTTTGCTCTGCATGCGCTAAGGTTAATTCAATGAGCTTCCACTCAAATGCCTTGACAAAATACACATACAATGACATAATGTTAAAATGGGTGTTAACACTGCCATGATCAATTTAAATACACTTATCACACATAATTATTCAACAAATAAACGCTAATCTGGGTGAGTAACATATGAATTAACTTGAAAATCAGGATTATTTTGTAGACCTTTGTGTTTGAAGATAATGCTACATGTATATCCTTCAGTTACAACGCCTGAAATCTAGTCACACCATTGAATAAAAAAAGTCTTGATTTCAGTACATAGCTTGTTTTAATGCATGTTAGTAAAACTGCATCCACAACTCTCTGTGCCGTGTCAAAGCATACGACATGTGACATGTCGTTTGCACTGATTTGTCACAACTGGGAACCAGTGCTGTCTGTACCCAATGCGCTCCGGACTGTTACATTCTTGTGAGTGCTGGTACTCTGGGTTTTGAGTGTAACATTTAAGCTTAATGGCCAAATTGTTTTAGACGGTCAATGTTCATTGGTTACTGAAGTTTAACCGTAATTTTAGTACTTTGTTTGTACTTTTACATCTTTTGAATACCCAGAATGCACGTGTGTAAATATAAACTATTCAATTTGATGTAAAACAGTATTGCAACGAGGCAATTTTATTGACTTTTGAAAACATATTTAACCATTAACTATTCACTGTCTTTTATCCAATACGCCCAATATTGCTCCCATTATGGTTATTCTATTATATTTAAGAATTTCAAATATCTCATCATCTCTCCTAATATATAATCACCTGTCAAAGTGACAAGATTTCATTCAACAACACACTGACCAATCATTTACACATCACCTTAATTCAAAAAGTGTTACAACCAACCAAACCTGACAAGCTCCATTATAAAATCTATACCAGATGGTCGCTTGATAGCCACTGAAATTGAATTTATTAGACACACAAGCGCAACAATTAAGCTTCTGATTAAAGCAAAACAGATCTCCTGTGACCGAACAGGCAATATTTTCACAGCAACTGCGTATTTCAACTGCACAGTTACCCAACAAAAAACATTGTTCACAAACGCAAGCAGATAGCCCGGTTTGTTTTTGCTGGCCTTCCTATCTCATTTGAATGCTGATGGCACAGAGGTTGCTGTTTATTGGTTTTGAGTTGGGAAGCAATCGTGGACGTTAATTGAAGGAAGGAGATGGGCAGGGCAAATTGAATTGTAGCTGTCATCGCCAATCGACCAGCGGAGCAGCAGGGAGTGCTCTTTTTACACGATTATCACCAATACGCTGATATTGTAAGAGCTGAATGAACAAGTTTTCTGTTTCACTGCTTTTTGTCGGGCGTGTGTGTAGATGTATTATTCGTTATGGGTCATTTGTGCATGTGAGGACAATAGTAAAGAGGAGTCCTCGCAAGGAAGTGGATTATGATCGTAAATTGCCTAAAGATCAAAATTGGTTGGTTTCTATACGGGGAAAAAGTAGCCTGACAATACATAAAGTTTTGATTCTCTTGAGATTATTTTATGTATAATAATTCTAATTACAAAATATAACACTTCTATGTATATGTATTCTGACAAGGCCAAGATATTTGAAAGAATTGACCAAATGCATGAAATTCCTCGTCAAGAAAACGCATTTCACCTATCAGCACCACCGCAAACTCAAACCCTTCCAAAATCTGCGATGATGAGACCAAATTCCAGCATTGCGCGAATATTAATCAGCATCCAGTAGTTGTTTGTGAATCCATCACGCCGAACACGACAAGCAATGAATGATCCCTCACCATTCAATTATTACCGTGCCAACACCTCCTCCTCCATTCAGAGCCCTGCACCTCGTAAAATTGAATAATATCTGCCTGCTACACGACAAGGTTAAATCACAGTTTGTGCGATAACAAAGTAATAACAATGGAATGAAAATGAGTGTTAGATGGTCTCCAGTGAGCCGACTTGTGGCCGAGCTATGTGGTGAATTCGGTGCCCCGGGCGGGACCAGCGATTGATGGCACCTGTGGCCGAGGCTCCCGAGGTGCACGCAGAATGAGTCGTCTGCTGGAGTGAGAGGTTTTGGTCAGTGGCTTTTGACATTTGTAATATTTGTAATTTAAGGTCATTTTGTGCGGTGGATGGGGCATAATCCTGTGCAATATATGTGCTGTGTTTTGCTGGTGCTAGGAAGGTCCAGTGTCTGTTATGCTTTTGGGTTTGATGGGTCTTTAAATTCAATGCTGGAGGCTCACACTAATGTGGTTGTTTTACAAGAGGATTGAGTCATCACCAAGCGCAAGTTACAGCATCATTACGTCTTCAATACCAGCAATATTAGCTGGTTTGCATTCCACCGGGTCTTACACATTCCAGTCAGCGTGTATCAACACCGTTTTAAGTGCTGTCAATTACACGCGAACACATTGACACACATTTCGTAATGCAACACCCCGATGTTTACAATATCCAGTCACAGGAACAAGATGGAACTATACACAGAGCCTTTGCATCATAAGGCCTATAATCGACCTGCTTGTTATTCTTTCTCTGGGAGACAATTTTCACCGTGCAACCTAAGCCCATAGGCACCGTGCAAAGCGTCTCGGGTCTGCCGAGGGAGCCAGAGCTTCCCTGACAGAAGCCCGTCAACAAACAAATAATCGCATACACTGTATAAATCAGCAGCAAACCACTGAAAGCATATCAAATATTCATTAGGTAAAACAAAGATAACAGCATCTGATGGCTGCGAAATCCAACCGCTGTCGCCACTTCGGTTTTTAATTCGAGCAGACGTGATTTTTGCGGGATAGGTAAATATTTGTGTGTTTAGTGGTAAAACGGCGATATTACCGAGTTGTTCCACTGTGTCCATGGTGGAAAGAGCTGGTACGGCCGCAGCTAGAACTAAAGCTGGCTTGTGTCATTCTTGTTGAGTGCTATGGAAGGAAATTGGCGGAAAAGGAGCGTACAAGTGTGTGAACGTGAGCAATTTCCTGCCCGGTGCGCACACCAGGAAAGACTGCGTCTACTTTCCCCTCTGTGCCGCCTAACTTTGTTTTCACAACTCTTGCCACAAAATTACAAACAGTGACTCGACAATTCTGTAAGCAAAGTGCTCCGTGTGTGGCACATCAACCGCTGCATCCTGTTCCCTTCGCGCAGCTGTGCTGTTATTGTTGTTCCCCCGCCGTATAGTATATACTACCCGACTGCTGAGTGATCCTCGCCAACATCAAAAGACCACGTGGTCGTGTGTGTACACAGACGAGATTTGACCACTCGAGTCTCGCGATAAAGCACCTGCTGTTCGCGTTCTGTTGTTTCTTCCCGCGCGCAATTAGCCGAACCGTGCTCATCATATTTGCCATAACGCGATTATTGTGTAAATGCTCGGAGCTGGGGTTATCTCCGGCCCACTATGATGTCTGCTATCGGCTCACTAACAAGCGTGTCTCTGGTGCCAACCCCTGGCTGATAACCTCCCTTGATCGGCGTGCTTTACGTTTTGCTTGGTCGATAACGGGGAATGCGTGTGTGATTCGTGTACTGCAGAGATGCATGATGCTTGCTGTATCATTCTGCTGCTCTACAGGTGTGAATGAAACTACTAGAGAGCAAGTGATTCCACATCCCAAGGCGAAAGTCACGCAAATCAACATCACTTTATGACACAATGAAGATATTTCTGAACGATTTACACATGGGAGGGAAAGAGTGGATTAGAATAACATTGCACATTTTTCTTCTCAATGTGGAAGGAGGAATCCTATTGTTTCGCCATGTTGACAATCTTTCATTGGGTGTCTCTTTTTTTACGGAAGATCCACAAGTGATAATAATTTGACACTTTATTTCCATTCAAGCGCTAAACACACGACAAATGTATTCATTTGCCAGCCACAATATATGGCAAATGTAAAAATAACACTTGCCAAGAGTCCAAGATGGCGTTATTGCAAGAGCTTAGATTCTTAATAAACATCAGCTTGACCCATTCACGCAAGCCTCTGCCTGGATATAATTATATTTTCATAAGCTATAATGGAAGATGGAGGTCTTGGGTGTTTATAATGAAGTGTGCAGAACAGTGGTCGTCTATGGCCGTCTGCTGAACCTTGAAATATGTACCTAACGTACCTCACCACAATTTCTATCAGCTTATT
Source organism: Streblospio benedicti (assembly GCA_019095985.1). NCBI lineage: Eukaryota > Metazoa > Annelida > Polychaeta > Spionida > Spionidae > Streblospio > Streblospio benedicti. Next base: position 64,319,398 of record CM032664.1, on the reverse strand, counting down.
TATATACTGATTCCAATGGGAAATCGTAGCTTTGATAAGTGGTCGTGTTGAAGTATCCATCTTATGACTGCGGTTTTGCCAATCTTGTTCGAAAGTCGGGTTTTATACTGTTCTAATTTAATGTGAGGATTGTTGAATAATGTAATATGCTTGAAATAAGCATTGGTTGTTAATGATTTTGATGCTGTACACTCGAGGCATTTTGATGAGTGTCTAGTTATTTTAATCCCCATTATATAGAGGGTTCTTGCTGATTCTTGTTGTTTACTGCACAATTTAATGATTGGCAAAAAACTGTGATTGGTGTACAGTCAGTGGTAATATCTACTTATCGAAAATAATGATTATAATGGTAGTTTATTGATATATAACAAATTTGTGCTGAGTGAATGTGTTTAGATAATCATGTTGTTTCCCCTTGAAATATACAATTTCTATTGCTAGTTGGAATTGCAAATTATCATTCCACCTGTTTAAAGTAGGGCAGTGGTCCTCTTTAAAAGCTGGCATTCTATTATGCCCCATGGGCACCACTTCTACATGAACATGTTTAACATCACATATGAGCATTCCTATCAACTGTATAATTAATCACAATCACACTTCTATTGTGCAGTATAAATCTCTCCAAAAATCATTCCCTCCCAGCTTCTTCACGGGTATTCACAACCAAACAAAAGGAACACACAAAAAACACTATCATAAAAACTTTAAAAAAACACACACAACAGCCTCCCAGGTCTTTGTCTCTAAAATGACATGTGTCTGTGGTAGTCTCTTTACCAAGGATGATGCATCCATCACAAGCAGGGCTGGTAACAGTGGAACCTAAGACGGGAGCAGGTCCAGGTGTGATCACCAAACCCCGTGGCTTCCACCGCAGGAGACAGCCATTCTCCCAGCAGGGCCCCGGCCCCCTTCAAATGGCCCACGCTGTCGTGCATTATGCTGTTGTCCCAGCGGAGATGGCCGGCAAGATTTTGTCTTGTTTGCCAAATACCTCTTACTATGCATGGTCAACACCAACAAAGCTTTGGGGGAGGGCAGTGGTGACGAAACTTGCCCCAAGCTCTTCCAACTCCTTTTACTGAGGGCATTTGATAAGTAAAACGGTGTGGTAACTCTTGAGAATAGTGTGGATATGAAGCATCTCTCTGTGAGAGTTTTACATATATTACGGGGATGTGGTAATTTATGCATTGCGGTAATGGAGTGATCACCACATTGGCATTTATGGTAATGGCTAAACTATAGTACTGATTTTTATAAGTTAACGTGGTTTTACAAGCTCAATCTGCAAAAATATTCTCTGTTGTAAGATTACAAGGAACCAAGAAGGCATTTTGTAATATGGCATATCTAGATTGATGACAATGCAGTTACAATATGACAAACGCCTCCTATGCTCTGTGTGTCACAAGAATACAGTGGCAGCTATAGCAGCAGTACAAGTTTGCTCGATCAATACTGGATGTTATACATATGTGTGAATATCAATATAGCACAGCAAATAGAGCTTTCCTGTCTATTTTACAAAGCTTTCTCACCGAGAGCATCAAATTAAGCCAGGCTTGCATTGTCTGCAGCTTGCTTGGTGTAGAGTTACCGGCCAAAATTGGTCTTGGACCTTATTGTAATGTCCGTCCATTCAAGAGGTTAACAGCAAGGAATGGGGGTGACCACGTTCTTTGTTCGCCTCTGTGATATTGGAGGTGACCCCCAGATTTTACATCAATGCAAGTAATAACACTGATGAAGGTGGTACTGTTCCAGCTACACAGCACATGAAGTGCAACTTAAAGCCAGATCTCTTTAACGGCCATGATTAATGACTTGTTTCTTGCTAACTAAAATTAATTACTGCACGTTTGCCGCGTACCAGTCGGTACCGTGTTTGCAATTTTAGTGCCGATTGATAGAGATTCGTCCATTTTTGTCTATTAAGAAGATTAATTCCCATCATCGGCTGTAACAGTTAATAGGTCTGAGCGATGAATCGACCTCAGAACACCTCATGCTGTTCGCCCATAGTGGCCGTTCCCAGGGGTTCGATTAATTAGGCCCAACAATAGCCAGGTTACATCAAAATAGATGGCCAGTTTCCAGCTCCCAACTGCACAAAGGAACAACACTGACCAAATAGCGAGTGTTTTCATATGATCTTACAGATAATAAACTGCGAAGCCCATCAAATGAGCTGTTTTAATTGACAGTCTTTTACGGTTAACTTGGTCAGCGCTTTTAAGGTGTCTGTGTGGAGTGTATGGCAAAAGCGACTGAAGAGCTTCATAAATAAGGTGTCAGTTTCATAAATTACAGGGTGTTCACTGCAATGGAAACAATGCGTACTGTGCTTCTGGGGTGTTAATTACAAAGCACACTGTGGACCATAACTGTGAACTTCAGCTTCAATAACAGCACATATGCCATTTTCATATGATATCTTCATTTTGGAATTGCTAAGCAGATTGGCTTATAATTCAAACTGTCCGTCCAGCAAACGGCCGAAATAAGTAGCTCCATGATAAATGGCCTCATCTAAATTAATAACCATTTGGCAGTGTGACTGGTAGCACATTAATCTGGATTTGGCCGTCATTAGTACAGATCCAGGGCCAACGGTTCGCCTAGGGATGGGAGGAGGCGTGGATAACATCTGTGGAACCATGTTGGGGGTTGATTTAACCTCGCCTAACAACTTCAAAAGTGAAATCAGAGCACACGCCGTGCGACAAATTCCGTCGTGGTCCCGAATCTCGACTTGGGATCAGCAGCAGACGGATTTTTGCAATCGCTTGCAGATTAGAGGAGTTTTTGTGCGGCCGTGTGAGTGAGATTGATATGGACTTGGTCTCATGGTAAATGCTAATAATTGCTCGGTGCCGGCAGAGCCTGATATGATCAGATCGCACTAGAGACCAAAGGCAGCGGGGCTGATTGGACTTGACGTGAAGATACGACAAGAGGACATGTGTGCACGGAGCCGGTCCAGCGCATGGGAAAGTCTCGGACTTATCAGCTGCTGGCTACTGGGACGAGCGAGTGGGGAAACTGTCTTTAAAACTGTGCACTTGGTTGTGGTAGAGTGAGATTTGAAAGCCTTGTACTTCGGTTGTTTGAAGTGTTTTGTGTACATTTTGCCACACGATAAAATTACATTGATAATAAAGAGAATAGACTTATCAGTATACATGTATACATATCAATAGCATGTGTATAAAGCGTGGAACCAACTTATCCCGGACCTAACAACATAAAATCACAACATCCGGGAGCAGACCAAATATTGCACCAACAAGACCCCCCCCCCCAAAAAAAAAATAAATAAATAAATAAACTTACACCTAAAACAAATCACATCCAATTACTGTAGTACAAGCAACAAAAGTAGTCTACTCACCCCGGTGCCATCGTCCAGTCCCGTGATGCCCGTGCCGCCGGCGCTGAGCCCGGCCAGCCCGAGCGACTGGTGCAGGTCGTGCCTCGGCCCCGCGGACAACCCGAGCACGTCTCCCCGGCCGGTGGGGTCGTACTCCCGCCGCGCGTCGTAGCCGGGGAAGTGTCTGGGGTGGATGGAGTTGGCGAGTGGGTCCCCGCCGGCGGCGAGCAGGCGGTGGTCGGCCGCGCCCGGGCCCCCGTACTGGTGTGCGGCCGCGGGGTGCTGCTGCGAGGCGGCCGCGTACTGCTGGTGCAGCTGCGAGTACGGGTCGGCGCCGGCGCCGGCCGCCGCGGCCGCCGCGTTCACGGCGTGCGCGTGCGACGTGTAGTCCTGCATGGCGGGCTGCGGCATGCTGTACGGCGGCGGGAAGTACGGCGGCTGGAAGTCCACGGCCGCCGTCGTGGGCGTCACGTGCCCGTGGTGCTGGAGCCGCGCCGCCTGCCGCGCCTGGCCGAACACAGCCGAGGACGAGGCCTGGTCCAGGCCCCCGTGGGTGCCCACCAGGTCGCGGCGGTCCTGTGCGGGGGAAGAGAGGGGAGAGGTTATAATTGTATTGTGTTTATTCATTGAATGCCTTCTGATAGAAGAGTTTACTTTTTCATATAGGTGGGCTCTCGGGAAAATACAGTTTTGACCGCAAGGTTGAAAATATTTAAATAAAATGTGAATAAAACAAGATGTTGGTTCTATCATGTTTTATTATAGTACAGTTTTCTTTCAAGAATGCTGTAGTGTGTGTGGGTATGAAGAGTTTTTTTTCTATAAGTTTTCTATATGTAGTGTAAGGTTTTGGTAATGTACATGTAAGTATTGTTGTCGTGTATATTGATATTTATGGCTTTACACACGAGGAGCTAAATCAAGGCTAGAAACTACATGAACTAATGTATATGGTGAACACGTAATATCATATTTAGTAATTTCGTGAATATATCATAGACACTGTTTGCATTTATCACAATGTGAAATAGAAATAATGCACACGATAAATAATATATCGTCTATAATCAAATTATAATAGACTTGGATATACTGTGAAGATGATATTCATACAACATACATCATTTCGTGCATCCCACTAACGAGGACGGTATCAGCATAACTTGGTGGTGTGCTGCTGTCATGTTAGCGATTGACATCAAGTGGTGGTGAAAATTGACACTATAGGGCTTGCTGACAATGTTATGTGTCGCATTTTTGTTGTCTTATGTTTATACACAGTGATTGGTACTATAACAGTCTACTATTTAGTGTGTTGAAGTAATACAGAACAGAGAGTATGTTCAATTAATGCTAGATATATCGTTCTAGTTTCCTACTATAGTGTGTATGTGTTTTCATAGAAGAATTTATAAGAGCAAATATCCAAGCAAACTGTCAAATTTATTTTTATGTTATTATGGAACATTACTTAATTGGTATATTGTTTTCTCAAATAGGTCCTGTTACAGTGATGTCAGATATTTCCAAACTTAATCTATTGAAATAAGCCTAATACTCTCGATGGACATTTGAAAACTAAAGCAACAATCTCTAAATGACACTATTTCCAGGAAACGCCCCTTTCTCACACCGATTTTCATGGAAAACTTCAAACCCACCCCAAAATACATCAACGTTCTATTTTGAAAAATAAGACAGCAAAATGTCGAGGGCCACATTTGTCAACGTAACAGTGATGCATAAACATTCTGCGGGTCACAGAAGAGGTTATATAGTCAACTCTCTGGACTCTATCAAAGGCATTTTTCACCCATCAACCAGTCGGGTATACGTTCATAAATTACAGGCGAAATGAACGCGTGCCAGTGTTTTATATTATTCCTCTGGCCGGGAATGAAGACGTACGTGTTAAATATAACGCCAATTCTAGCAAGTTATGTGCCATGAACGATATTACGCGCATGATTCAAGCTTTAGGTACTTGCTGAATCAACTCTATTGCTCTTGTTTTCACTAGAACTTGTGCAAAACAAAACGCAAATCAATGATGCGGCGTTTACGCACTTAGTGGCACGAAAGCAAAGTGTCGATAAACCAAGATTACCAGCCGAGCAAAGGAAACGCACTTCCCACCGACTAACTTGTCAAACAAAACCTTTAAACAGATTGCATAATAGCACAGTTATTATATGTATAAAGACACAAGCATATCTCGAATCACAACTATACAGCTTATCTGGCAGATTCCATCGTAAGCTGTACATTTTAACCCCTCCATACCTCAGACTCCATCTGCGGTCGCATGAGGGGACTCTCGCTTAGCACCATATAGCCTCAAATCCGGTTGAAAAACTCCAAAATAAAAGGAAAATCCTTCTTCTCAGTCTTAACTAATTGCGTAATCCACTCTGAGCAATATATCATACAGTACTCTCGCTCTATCTCCGCAGGGGAAGTCCTCCGCGAGTGTTGTATCGAGAAGCGCCGCCAGCGACTGAATGCTTGAGGCGGGGGCTCCGCAGACGTCGAATAGCAGGCGATATTTTGCTGCCGGCGCCATCTTGTTTTTTCCTTCCCGTCAGGCATAGCGCGTAAGATCGGGGTCACAGCACAGACACGGATTCGCCATTACCCAACTGATCACCCACACTCACCTCTGTCACTTTATTCTGCACTTTTTGACAGTAATGTTTCGCTTATTTATCGTTTGTTATTGTTATAATCCCGTAGATTCGGTGGATTCGGTGGGCGGTAGACTATTTCATCAATCTTAAATTCTCAGCCAGGACACACAAAAGAGTAGATTTATCAATTTGAGAATAAGAGAGAGACACTCAATGTTAAATGTCACGCTATGAATGTTAGAATCCTAAAAGAGAGCCAGACATGTACGTCCAACAACAGCAGAAAGCATAGTGTCGGCTCAGCGTGGAATAAGAGGAGAAAATGCAATGTGCAAAGTTGTCACCCTCGGGCGAAAGGGGGTTTTCAATACAGGCCTTGAAAGAGCAGAGCCCGGCTTGGGCGGCTTAGTGTCGATTATCATGCTCTTTACAGTGCCACAAATTTGCCTGGAAGCTACGTGGCAAACACGGGCTTTATTATAGATCATTTTCTTGGCCAGTTTCTGAATAAATGTAGTATCCTGCATTCATCGCCCACAGTATTGCCGAATAATAGACCGAATGTTAATTATGTTTAATAGTATTTTGATGGGCTTTATCATTATCTGGTTAATATGGAGTGCGGGGATATTGAGGCAGGTGATACTCCACATATGTTAGCTAAGTATGCACATCAACTATATAGGGTATCGGTTTTGAAGTTCTTGGCCTATTGTTGATATAAAATTGTTAGATCTGTTATTATGGAATCCGGAGAAATAAACTCATTTATAGTTATCAGCCGATGAAGATAGTGGTTTTAAAAAGGGACAGTTTAAAGTGCAACACATATATGTGCCTGCAATGAAGCACATCATGCATGAAAATAAATAACTAAGTCACACATGTAACTTATTAGAAATAAAATGCAAGACTATATAAACCAGAAATAAGTATTCAGTTATCTAAAATATAATTCATTTAAACGCTAACCTCTATATAATCCATTTTGTATCCAAAAGCAGAGGATATCACGGGCATTTTGATTATCACAGATCTTTAACCAACATTAATTTATATGTGTGCATATTTTTTGTAAACTGTGTCCTTTTAACAGTTCCAAAAGTTCCAAAAGCTAAATCCTACGTATAAGTCATCCCAAACCTTGTTTATATATTATCACTATTATCAGAATCTTAATTACTCCCCCTCAACAGCGTGCAGTCAAATAACAAATCTCACTCAAATCTGTTCTACGCCATAACTGTCACTCCATAATCTTGCACCACAGTCACGTGATATAGTTTTGCTCCCCCCAAACTGGCCCGCTAATCAAGCCAATACTTCAATCGCAAGCCGCCAGAGGGACATTAGAATCAGATACAGACCCGGTCGAAATAAATGTACATACGATTGTACTATATACCCCCAAGATAAGCAGAGACATATTACATTGGAACTTCGCACTTTCCCCGCATATCATTATCTGCTCCCAGCCGTCATTCATCCAGCGGACGGCTGCTATTGGCTGTTTTCCCGCCTCGCCCGCTCATTGGCGGAGAGCTCCGTATTGTGCTCGGGATTACTGCGCCTCCGGCCAAACGAGACTCCGCCCTACTTTCTCTTCTCTCCTCGGCGCAAACGAAACTCTGTGTGTCTAACTAACACTCAGCCAGCGTTTCTGTCCAAAACCCATTCTGCATTTCACTTCCACGGTCTAATCTGAAGCCGTTTTAGTTCACTGTGCAAATAAGGTGGACTTGTTCCATTGGCGCAATTTGTAACTCGCGATCTGACAGGGCTTTGTGGAAAACCGGCAGACGGTATTTACAGTGGACGAGAAATCGATATAAACAGCTGGAAGGTAGAGAGGGGCGCTTTCCAGTCGGCGGCAAAGTGGCATATTTATTCTCAGCGGATGAAAACATGGGGGAAATGTTACTCACTTTTGAGTAACTCATCCCCTGTGACTCGCGTGATATAATGCGAGGGGTTGCTTTGGGGTTTAGTGCGGTTGAGCTTCTTTCGTTTGATTGCCACTTTCCTGGTTGGTTGTATATTATCGAGGTGGTGTATTATAGGGAAATTGTTATACACTATACTCAAACTTGGTTATGTAGTTTTACATACACGTGTTTATACTACTGTTTCTTTGCTGACTGTCGCAACATAAAATAATTGGAACATGTATACTCATAGAGCAAACGATTTATATGGCTGTAAAGTTCAACGACACTCAATTCCAATAAAACTCCTGTGACCCTCCCAAAGGAGATTAACAAAATTAATCATTGAGACTACGTTTGTTGTCTCTACCTCATCACAATCATAAGCATCAAAGTCATAATCTAACCATGCAGTGAACACAGAAAATAAACCCTATAAAAAATATTGGATTCTCAGCACTATGTACCTGTAGCAAACAGCCACGGTTTAGTGGTGTACCGTGGGCTAATCAGTTCACATGCAAAGTCTCTCGCGTGCACTCGGCGTGCCATCAGAGCATCTCATCTGGACTGTGTTTCCCAGAGAAGTGCGTCAATAAATAGACAGGCAATAGAAATTACCAAAACCTGTGCACAAAGTGCACAAGAGCTAAAAACAAAACAAAAATGCTCCTGCTATCAGCGTGCGATTGTCAGCCATGCATCAGAGCAGAGCTTGTCAGATGAGAGCAGCTCCTTCGTTTTATAAGACAATGAACAGAGAGCTCCTCCAGATAGCAAGCGACATATGCCATAAAGCTCCAGTGACAGCTACACATTCATTATTCTCGCATTTTCTGAGACACCGAATCCGACAGGAGGCCGCTTCCAGGCAAACTCGTAAACGAACAAACGAGCAGATTCTCGGACAAGTGTAACAAAAAAAACTTGATACCCTGCAGAAGACAATTCACGGCTATCAGATTTATGCGTGCTACCAAGAAATCAAAAGTTATCAGTTCTTTTTTTGCACACAATACCGACGATCAGCCGGCCATTGCCATTAAAAGTATCATTTTTCAATATCAAAGCGAGGCTGCTGGGATGTCGGCTGCGATGTTAACTGCTAACGAGCTTGAGTGACAAGTCCTTTTCGGCCCTCTCCGTGGGGTGACACCCTCGATAACTGACGACCTTTTCTACAAATCCCCCGTAAGACCCTGCTTTTTCTATGAGACGACCGCGTCTTGGGCGCCCACTTCAAAGACGGTTGAATTGCGAGCTCCGCGTGAGCCGTGTTTATGTCAAATACTGACTGATATTAATATTATAGCCGCGTATAATCTTGCTGCAAATTACAGATTGTCTTTCTTGGGTTACTTGAGCTTAGTTGGAAAGCGTGCCACTTAATATTGGCCGTTGAATTTGTACGTCAGTTGGGTATATGTAAAGCCAATCTTGTCTCAGTGTGTGGGGGAAATTTGATAGCAGTATTTAAAGTATACTTCATTTTTATTGTTATGTAATGATTATTTTTTCACAAACAAAGTACTCAAAAACAATACCTGAACAGACAGCATAGATGAGCCTGAATAGGCTGAATAAACCACCTGCTGTCAAATCACTACTCCCCCTGAAGCGAAGTGTCACCAAATAGCACCGCACAATCTATCCTTATCCAGTCATTACCAAACCCGCACACAACAACAAAAAATCATAAACAACACTCCAAGATATATCCTAAAGCGATTGCAACCATCGTCGTGCAGCTAATATTATATCGCACGCGAATCAGTAAATCCGATAGTGGTAGCATGTATTAATAATTAGGAGGCCCTCAGCGATTGTTGACACTCGTCCTGCCTTGCCTATGGTTACTACTGCAGCAGAGCAAGCAGCACGGTAAATAGCAGCTAGGCGACAGCCGCCCCAAGCGTCCAAGCCACGAGCAATGCCGTCTGCACACGCACGCTCGCTTCAGGCGGAGGCCGCCTTTCGCCCTAATTCCCGGCCGCCCGTCCTCCAATCACGGCTTCTTACTGCACTCCCTCCTTTCTGTCTCTTACTCTCCCACTCTCCCTTTCTTTACCAGCACTAGGTCATGGTTGACCGTAGGCTACCAGAAAAATGTGCTGTGAATGTCTGGAGGGTGGATCTAGAGAGATATGTAGCGGGGGCCTGGTTAAATTTGGTCAGGTGAAATCTGTGTTCGACTTTCTTAGGACTTTGTATTCAACTGACGTGACATTAGGTTGATTGGGAATGATTGCAGTTTTATTTTAACTGTGGTTATTGAAACGTTTTCTTTGAGTATACGTGAAATGAAATCATAAGGGATAGAATTTGGCCACGAAACTATAAATTTACTTCTTGACTTCCGCAAAAATCATACTTTATCAGAGTGCATATCTGCAGAGCAAACCGGTGTAAATTTGAAAGTTATCTTCATACAACCTGTTGCACCGATTGCCCAACTTTTAGCAAGTAAAACAACGTAGAATATTGACAAAGATGATAACACCCCAACGCTGACATGTTTTGGCAATATCTCTTAATCCTTAATATACTGGGATTGAGGAAAACTCAATAGAGTTGACATTGTTTTCTTAACTAATTGCATCAAATGAAGCATTAGCGTGCGGTCAAGCTAGCATTCAGATAACTATGCTCCCATGCCTCCATTCAAACTGACCATTGAGAGTTTAGAATCTGTGCACTTTTGAGGAAGTATCTTGTTTGAAACTTAGACTATTTCAATGGTGAGATTCTGATCAGGATCTAATTAATGTTTAGACGGAATACAAACAACCCGTTATGGGAGTTGTGCGTTAATATAAATGTCCGGTTATATAGGCTTTACCTGACTAAAATCTTGCCCGAGGTGTTTTTGGTTTAAGATTCTCACAGATATAAAAGTATAAAACTGTCACTGATCAACAGGCTTAGCAATGATACCTCACACAAACACCAAGTTGTAATTAACTTTATACCAAGTATTACGCATGTGCGCTATTCAGCATTAAGATACACCAGGATTTATACTTGAAAGATAATGATCACCTTTGGCCTGTTATATTTTGCCTTTGTCATTCAAGATGGTTGAATGGGTACGGGTAGTAATGTAACTGACCCAGCCCCCTTCACAAAAATAACAATATATTGACACCTCAGGTAAGTGGCAAAGTTTACTTTTAAGACTTCCACTGCCATTAGTCTTTAGCATTGCATAACAAGCCAGCCCCTTCTATTTCATCTTTTTGTTCAGGAAACCCAGGCTGCTACTTTACCGAGACACCAAAATGTGTACTTCTTTTATATACAGTCAGAAGTGAAAAGAACCGCAGAGATTTTGAAGGAATTGCATCGGTAAATGTAGAAAACGTGGGTTGTTCATTACACAAATGTGCCGGGTTCTTTATGACCCGGCCAGTATAAATCATTCAAATGTAACCTCAAAATGGTTACTGTTACACATCTTAGCAAAGGCCCAGAATGATTGGAATTCGACTTCTTTGACTTCAGCTTAGACCAGCAGTTACCCTTCCAATAATGGCACTAGTTAGCCCCAATAATGGGGTTGAGGTTGACAGAAACTTGCCATCTTTGACAAGTACGAATCTGTGCTTGGAATGGAGTTTTGATGAGCTTCTCTGTATCTCTTTCAATGGCCAGGATAATGAAACAGACACAGTGGCGCGAGCAGATCCTTTGTCGCTGCCATATAACGCATTACCCAAACGATATTTGCGTCTTAAGAATCGCCATTAAGTTTATTAGAGGATGTCTGTGCTGTAAAGCTGCATTTGTGTGTGCGAAAATGTTGATGTGTGCTGCAGGATTCAAGATTGAAGACGCGCATGAACTTTTCGTCGTGATTTCTTGCAGGCAGGCGAGGGGCACAGAAAACGATCGGTTAGGGGGTGTAATGACAAGAAAGGGGAGAGAAGGGCAGATAAAGCAAACGCAAACATCCCCAGACAGTGGGTGGACACGTGAAAGGCCTCCGCAGCAGGAGCCCCCGTGCCGGCCTTGGGGCCAGGGCGCAGCCTCCGGGACGGGGGCTTCCTTGGCGCAACCTTTCGCTCCTCTAATGAAAGCCGCTCGCTGGGAAGTGGGTCGTCTCAGCCCCCCCGGCCACGGGCGCGCCACCCGCCAGCCGTCTTCAGCAGCAGGACCCCCGGACGGGGGCCTGTCTTGAGGGCCGCGAGCCCGGGCTAAGGGCCGCGCACCCGTGATAATTTATCGCCCCTCCCGCGTGGCTCGCGACACCCTCGGACGGGCCGCGCTTTTCTGCCGACGCAAGCCTGATTTCACCCGGTGAATGGCGAGCGGTAATCAGCGCAGGTTTTGAATTTCACCGGCGGCAATATATGATGAGATTGAATGGCGCGCCGGTCTATGAAATTATGTGGCTTTTTGATTCTCTACAAAACTCTACAAGTGTTTATTTCGCGGGGGCCATTGTGCGATGACAGGAAGAGAAGAAAAGAGCGCATTGCACCAGAGACAAGACCACAAAGACTGCCATCTGCCCGGCCAAGTCTGCTCGCCATCCTATCGAGCTTACATCTGCAATAACAACGACACTGCCACAGCCAAACAAGCAGCGTTACATCCTCAAGACACCTGCACCACACATCTACCCCCATCTTTGCACGCCCAAGACAAACAACAAAGACTAATGAGTTTTAAATCACAGTTTCCATGACATACGTTGCAACCGGTCTAATGAACTGTCAGATTCTAAGCACAGATAGCTCTTCAAATTATCGTGTCTCAACCAGTGGAAAGAAATTGACTCTGAATGGAAATTGTACGTCTCACTGTCACTTTTGCTACTTGTTGCCAGGGTGGATTTCATTCTTATTAAATATGATACTCTGTTTTTAAAGAGAGAAGCATATACACATAACAACTTTCACATGATAAATTTCACGTCACAACTAAAAGTCTCAACCGTCTATAAACTGCGGTTCATTACCAGTCATTAGTTTATACACACAACTCTGTGATCTCTCATCGTGCACATTCCAGGCTGTGACTAGGCTCTTTACCCAGCCCATCTTGTAGTCACACTCTGTCGAGCAAGGCATAAACTCAGACCTGTTCTCCAAACAAGCTTAGCCAAGCGCTAATTGTATCGGGACTCGCTAATTAGAGAGCCAGTCCCTTGATTGCACTTACACTAAAGAGCCCTGTGACATTGGATCCAGACCTGGCCGGTAATGAATCTCCTCGGCTCCGGCGGTGCCTGTGTAGTGTTGGGGGAGGACTTACGTCACTAAAAAGCCCCACTTTCTTGCCCAACGATCACAGAACGTGATGATATAACCCGCCAATGTGACGTTATTTGTACACGGCTTGCAAGGAAGTTGAGGTGTCTTAATTTTGTTTGGGGTGGGCGCCGTTCATATTTAATTTTTGGTCTTTGTTTTGCAGTTGATTTTAGGCTATAGGGTATTTTTGAGAATTATGCACATCAGGTTGGTTCAAACAGACTACATTTAGTTCATTGGAAATGAGATTTCAGTAAGCTGTGCGTTGAATTTTAAATTTGAAGTATTTACTTACATAATGAAGTTTCATTTGATGTTTTATCTAGCAGTCCATATATCTGGTCATCATTTACACAGATAAAGAAAGTGAAGTTCAAATTGGTCAGAATCCTATTAGTTTTATACATGAAGTGCCAGCGAATGCCTACCGTTTACAAGTTATATCCCTACTTAAAAACTCATTTCACCATAATTTCCAAGATGCAAAGAACGCGACTAATTTCTTGATTAGACCATAATGTGTCACTTACAAATCAAACCACATCACATTTCAAACGTAAATCGGCCCCTTTTGAGGCAAATCAAAGCGGTCAATTCGCGCAAACGGCCGATGCTATCTGAAATGTATTCCCAACCGAAATCTAGCACCCGCTGATACTTATGATTTGGGTTGGCGATAAGCGTAAGGAAATAACAACCCCCAGCTGAGCTAGATCGGTGGGGTGGGGAGCATTCGGGGGAGGTATGCCACCCCCTGATTTGTTATCATTACAAGTTTGTGCAGGGAGTTGGAAGTCCTGGAGTGGATTATTCTATTAGTTATGCCACCGTCAAAGGCGTGACGGGAAAAAACCGCCAGATCTTTCTAGACGTTGGCGTGGAATTATGGGATATGGCTGGAAATGAAAATGTCAAACATCAAGAAGTGCAATTTGTTTTCATACTTTTTATGTTTGTGACTACGTGGAATTTGCGGTTGCTTTGTATATTATTATATTTTATAATTATGGTTTTATTTTATTCGTCGGAGTGTAGCAAAATGTATTATTGGAGCAAACTTAAACTTAGTCTTCTTATATGATAAGAAGAATTCGCAATTTTATAACATCCATGCCAATCTATGATGAAGGTTAATCTATAATAGTATCCATTGTCCACTATCGATAATACATGTAGTATCCACAGTTCTACTAAAAGTCCTTACACCATAAACCTATATTCCAATTTCCAATGATCATGAATTACGAAGTAACCTCCAACTAATCCATACACATAAAGTCCACCACAATTGGCTTCATTTGCTACTATATTACTGCAGCCCACGTGAGCCCTGGTCGAATCTCGGGCCGCCCACGTTTTGGCCCCGAGGTACGCCGGCGTCAGTCACGAGAGACAACGCAGACGCCCCGAGGTATGGCGTGATAACCACGTGCGAAGGCCTTAGAGAACTGGAGGTGTGAAATAGAACAGGAAAACAGTGTCTTTTTATATATAACCGAATTACGATGTCTCCATAATTTTGTAGAATAAAAAAAATAATAGTATAATTCTAAAGTGTTTTTGTATACATATTTTGTGACTATTTTTTTTTTTAATTAGATTTTTCATAATAGTTGCTAAAATAGTTATGTTGGTGACATGTAACCTTTTGAACAATGTATTCAGGTATCAGGCCTTCAGCTATACGTATATTACGTGTAATTAGAGCATTATATGATTCATTACAGACAAATAATGATCTATTACCCGATATCACTTTCATTTATCACTGGAATCTATATAAGTATAGCCGTGACTACAATTTAATGCATGTTTATTGTAGGCCTGTAAGTAATAATGCAATATTTTCATTTTGTATTCTTGCTAAAGTTTTAATATTTCATATGTTTCATAATTTTCTATGCACATGAATCTTTCTGTACGTTGTTACCGTGTTCTATGCTTATTTCTTCTAATAGCCCGTGGCTAAAACTGGGTTGAAAATAAGATAGTTTTTGTTTTGATTTCAATAGTTGGGTAGAAGCGGTAACTGTAAAATGGGGACAATATGATAGTTTTATTGTATCATGTTTTACGTGTGTTAAATAACCATGTAAACATTTGTAATAATGAAGCAGTTTGAATGTATTACTCGACCTGTATAATACGCGAGCAGAATAATTGATGAAAGCAAAGAAGAAAACTTAGAATTTGCTCATTATCATATCATAATACTTGTTCCTGTTTTACTTTTATTTTTTTTTCCCATCTCATACATACATAAAACTATATGTTAATCGTATTCCCTGGCTGTAAGACAGCACTTGTATAACCACAAATAAAACAATCGCTGCCTTTCGCCAAATTTAGCCATATTGCCCCAATATTTTCCCACTAGAAGAAGGAACTGGCACGAAACGGCTGTAACACAATTACCTCGTAGAGCACGAGTCCAATTAGTTACTCCAGGCTTCAAACATCGGCGGACACCTTCCTTTGAGGATACCTCGTTCTATGATGTAACAAGCCTTTGTGCCCAGTCATCAAAAACCCACGAGCATCCTACTCCCCGAGTCGCGGTGTAGCACTAGAAAGATGCCGGTCGTCGCTTTTGTTCGACGTCGAATTATTTAATTGTCGGATCCCCGCGGAGCGCTTTCGCTTTCATCAAACGTTCTCACGGGTACGGCAGGAATTAATTGGTGCCGTATTATCGAATGATGGCTCATAATTATGAGGGGAGATTTAATCAAGGAACGGTGTTCTAAGATTGATGTTTGATAGATTTTTTTTCTCAATCTTTACTCATGCATGCGAGAGACTTACATAGTAAAAGGTATCCACGATGAGGGATTTTGGTGAGCTTGGTTATCACTTTGCAAATACATTAAACTATGTATTTCCCCTGTGTTTTAGGTAATAGATGTGTGCACTTCTAAACTAAGTATCCTCATTGTGTCAAATCCAACCGACTTTTGATATGAATCGATCTTGGATTATTTGAGCTTGCCTACTGGTTTTACAAACCCGACTTCTTTACGTTTACATTTTAAGCGGCTTCGCTCTGCTCCTGACGACTTTTGGCCGCGCGGTGCTGCCGCCTGGTGGTGGCTTTTGGAGTTACATTTTCAGCAGTTCGGGAGGCATTGTGACAATTTGATGTGGCGCTTTGCCGTTGAGGGCAGCACTGAAGCTCTATGTTACCATTCATATATTTTCCTTTATACATGTGCTTCCTATAAAACAAATTTTGATGTGATATATACTCTTTGCAGCATTACATAAATAGACTCCCGACTAATGTTTTTGATTTAAGTTCTTATTAACATTATTCTGTTTGTTTTCATTCAATATCTTCAGCTCACTGTTGGCTAAATAACGCTTAAACACATATTTTGAGTGTTCGTTATGATTCTTTGATTCTCTTAACAGATTTATGATGTAAACTATCTGAATCAAAATGATTCCCACGTATCTTAGCACTAAAACTCCGCATTTCAAGCACAACTATGAAAAGAAGCACACCAAAAGTATTTCGTCATAGCAAACACTATTGCACCAAATATTTCAGCATGTTATCTCACAACTTGTTGCCTAGAGGTCCGTTTTCAGGTCATTGGTGCTTACGTTTCTAACCCAATGGTTATCAACTCTTGAAAAGAAGAAAGAAGCAATTGTGGATTGGGTTTACTACAAGGATGGCCAAGATTAGCAGTATTTTAGTACAAGTGGCAGAGGTCTCAGGCTTGTCTTAGGGGTCAATTGTTGCCGAGAGCACATGGTATCCTGCTGTAAGGCTGCCACTGTTGGTGATACACCCCATATTTAGATGGGGTATATGGGTATGGTGTATTAGAAATTGAAGTGTGTTATTTTAAATACTAATGATTTACAAATGTGCACAGCAATGTTGCTTATTTGTAAAAAATGTAAAACAATTATCATGAATGACGATGTTTTATGATTAACAATTCTTGATGGTCATTTTAAATTGGCTGAAAACCGTTTTGATATAGTGCTGACTTGTCACTCATCCCCAGCATGGATGGTAGTTGCTGAACATTATCAACTCAATAAGGAAATGCATTCCATATAAAATGACGCCAAATATGACTCATTATTCAAATAACAAAACTGCCTATTGCCATATAGCTTAGACAGCTTTCCGATTTGATAAAGAGATATGCAAATCAAGTAAGACAAAATCTGGATAGAGTCCAATATACACACGGACACGCATGTCACACCATATGAATTGCCAAGTCACATAAGTCATAAAGACTTAATTTGTACATAACGTACACGAGTCCGCCATAGGGCATTATTTTATACTGCATGTCAAAATTATGTCGCGTCATGTCAAGTTATAATTGTTATACAATGTATATGCATTATCGACGCATTGATATGAATATATTGACGTATTATACATTATACGGATTTACTTTTGATATTGCCATTACTAGTTGACGGTATGCAGAAAGAAGTTTATCAATGATAACCGATATGGCATAAATACGTATGTATCGATTTAGAAGTAAAACACACAGGGTATTTGAAGGTCACTGGCAGATTAAGGTTTTGGAAGGGGGAGAAGGGGAGTGGGGGGGGGGGTCGCAAGAAATGGATGTCATATATTTTTGCACACGATCAATAGTGGACATCCCTAAAAAAACTTGAGCATGAAATGTGTTGGTGCCCCCACCCGGATCTGCCTACAGAAGCTTCAGTTCAGCATTTAACAACAGAGATCATGGCCAATATATCTCCTGATCAACCATGATAATCCACAATAAACATGTGCACTGCTTTAATATGCTCATTTACAACAATGCAGATCTGCATATCCGAGAAGACCACCATTTCCCCTTCCTTTGTCATCCCCATATACAATTACAAATGCTCTATTGCATCCTATCACAACACCATAGAACAATAACAGAGAAAAAAATGTCCATCCTTGACTCCATCCATTCTACTGGCAAAAACACTGACACATCCCCGTAACAATCGAGACCTGCGTGGTAGGCGGTTCCACTCCCTTAGGGCTAACAATATATTTCAATTAGCTCACAAAACTGCCATTCTGTGACAAAACTGCGTTTGTGTGTTAGGAGAACAGCGATATTAGGGGACAAGAGGATGGTTCTGCAGGCCGACTGCTGAATTAGGCTCTAATGCTATTGTTGGCGGCGTTGATCAAGACGAACGTGAACCACACTGCAGTATTTATGTGGGTTGGGATGAGGAAGTGTATTTTTTTAGGCTGGGTGCATATGGTTTTGTTGTGAATTCTCTTGAATTTTAAGTACCTTGTAGTTGTTTGCTGTTTCATGTTATATGAGCGGAGTAATTATTTTCGAGCGTGTTATTCATCACCATTATCTTGGGCAGGATTGATTAACAGACCATGTGATATCAAGGATGCCTCCGTGATATATTTGTCATCGGAAGCGTACTTACTTTTTCAGTTGATAAAAACAATTAAAACGATTATATATTCATCTATAGTTCATAGATAAAAGACATAACATATACAGTAGCATTATTCAGAGATTATTAAACATAGTATTATTGTTTTACATAATTCAACATATATTCTATCTGATCTAGAGAAGTCTTACTAATGTCCTTACTTTTACGCGTATAGTTTCAAATTTAAAAGTAAATATAATTTCATAAATAAATATCTACCGGCTTACAATTTTCTTCGCCATATTTGACACTATTTCTATTTTTCCGTAAAAATCAATTACAGCTAGATGAAATCCAGTTTACAATAAGCCTTATATTTTTACAATTAGATTCAACTACTTATGATATCAAATACACACAAAAAAGGCCTATCAGCGAACTCCACATTTGGCCATAGCAAGTGCAAACAAGAAGAACTTTGCATACACATTTCTTTTGTCCATACTCAAGGATAAGCCAGTTTTACGTCCAATCCTGTGTCATTCTGTGTGTATTTTGGAACACAAAGGCCACAGTTTATATCTATACATGCTGTTTGCAAATGTCTGCTGGTGGCCATGAGATAGATCACAGCGCATGCGTGAGCAAACATCTAAAAATCAATGCTCAAACAAATTGTCCTGTGTGCGATTGGTCACTAAAAGCGGCTGGATCGAAGGTGTATTGTGAAGGACAATAGTTCACATTCTTGGCTCAATGTAACACTGTGCAATATGCCAGTGCGTATTTCATTAATATTGCTCTCAGGTATTATATAAAGTGGGTCAAATTGCAGGCTCATACCTGTTTTGAAAATGCATATACCGGTATACAACTTTGCGTATATCAATAGAGATCTAGACAATTCGATCAGACTACAACTGATGCAAATAGGGCCTAGTATATACACCTATAGCTGTCACAGTAAATATAGGGGAGCGGGGGAAAACAGTGTCCAAAAAGCAGCACAAAAGGGATGGATGGGTCAGCAATTTGCAAAACAAGCAATTTGGAAACAGACAACGAAGTAAACGAGGAAGGAATCAAACGACAAAGAGATTCAAAGAGACAGCTTTTTATTCGGGTTAACAAAGGTGTCAGCGGAACACTGTGATTTGCGACGTTTACTGTGAAATCTGTGCGTGGAGAGAGGGAACTACTTCGTGCGGCGAATAAAGCTGCCTCTCCGCGGGAAGTGAAATGACTCGAGGGCATCATTTTCGCGCATGCGCAGCGAACTGCGCGTTGCACAATCAGGGGTCGTCATTTGGCTAATTTGGTGGCGACCCAGCGCCCGCCCTCTCTCACCTTCTTTATCTGGCCAGAATGGGATGAAAGCGGGCCAAATCAAGCCCCCGACGCTCAATCAAAGGTGATTTTAAATCGCAATTTGAATAGCGCGTCACAGTTTGAGTAGTGCGGTTACTCGTCCGTTAGCAGCTGTTTGTATATAGTCTTTGCTGTTGAGGTTTTTGAATCATTGCAAACGCTTGAACCCTTGTTTAGCAGTCATTTGACATGTAGCTAGTGGGATTTTCCCGCCCCTGGGTTTTATACTGGATGTGTCAAGTGCAGAAAGAGTCAGGTGTCTGGTTCAGCAGACACGCAATTTCGCGCTTTGCCTCTGTTTTCTTGTTCTAAAACGGGGTTTTATTGCATAAACAACAATATACATAATGTAAACGGTGAATATTCGCTATTTAATGCTTAATATATATGATGATGTTGATGTGATACATTTCCTGACTCGCGCCTTTAAATTACACATAAAGAGATTAAGAGCATAGTGTCCATACACAGATATATAGGTTATTATACATATTTACTCATGCCCATTGCACGCACTGTATGTATAGAGTAGGAGCGATATGAGGATTTTTGCTTTTGGACGCTTGTGATTCTTCAGTTCACCTTTATTCTGGTTGACCATGACATATGCTTTCATGTTTGTATCAAACTACAGGTTTTTCCCGTTCCACCAGCTGTGTTAGTGCTCGTGCAATGTAGTCGCATTTCCGACTGCTGACTCGACTTTCACTCCATTATGGAAATCATTTTTTGCTTCACTAGCGGCTAGACAAACACAGACAACTACACGGCATTTTAAAAACGACATTACATTTCTGACAGATTTCCAGCAAAGGCAACTTCATCCATCGTCCGTTTAGTCAAAGAAAGCTTCCCAGAAAATCTATGAATGGAACGTTCTAGATGCATCATCACTCAGGGGAAAAAATCGAGGAATGCGCAGGCGCATATTTTTGTAGCCGTTTTGCGCACGCAGCAATTGCGCCTGAAGCTCAAATGGAGTTGAATCTAGACCTTGAAATAACAACAGCTTCCCATGCGTTGTCCCCACAACTGCCAAGCCCGCAAATAAACACTCCTCAATGAGTTCTTTATTGAGCAAAGATTATAACTATGCGTGCACCACGTATTATGCAGTGTGCTTGAGACAGAATTCGTGCGTGTGTGTTGAAATGTTAACACTTGTTACGTGGGTAAGAATATGTTACAATATTTAGAATATTAATGAGCTAAATTGATAAGTTGAGACAGAACTGGGTGCATTAGTATAATGTAATTTCTCACATTCAAGTCTTACATGGTTTGATTATCTAGCAATACGAATTAATAGTTGTAACAAGCGATCTGTTTTGGACAAGTACAACTTTAGGTTACTGCATATGTTTTCCACGTATCTGAGTGCCTGAGTGATTATTCCAATGTAGACTACCCTCTTTCCACCTCAACGGCTTAAACAAATTGAGCATGTAGAATGACACAAATATTTATCTATTTAAATGAAAGAATTTTGAAGTCACAATTTACATGACCTCAATGGTCATTCAAATTCCATGGAAGGTTGGTTTGCATTATACTATTCATTGATCAATACCTACAGTATAGAACATAATTAAAACTACACTTTTGAATAGTGATAACAATTATCGAACAAGTCAACGTGTTTAGACCATGTTTATTTATGAAATTTCTGCAAACCTTAGACCCGCAGTATACACGTAGATGTATATTCGATCTCTGTACGCAAAAAGGCATCTTCATGCGTAATGTAACTTTAAGAGGTCGTACATTTCTCTTGGGCAAGCATTGAACATGATTTAATGCTGAATCAATCAATGGCACAACGAAATACTAATACAACGAATTGTTAGAAGTCTATCACCTGGAAAACCGGCCTGTCAATATACCATTGTGCCATGCCGTGCGTGTGCGCGTGCTACACGTGCACACTAAATCAATTTGCACGTGCGCGTGGCTGCGATTTAGAAATGCTCACTTTTTGTCCTCTTCCAACAGATATGTGATGCGACGGGATTTATGCTCACACTTTGAAAAGGCGCGTACAACTGTGTATAGAGTCTATAGACCAACTACAAGACTGACAGTCTTTTTATCAAGAAATCTCACACAAAAGTCACTGCTATTAAACCAAATCTTTCACGTGACATAACAGTTCCACAGCCATGCGGCGATCGACGAACAATAGACGACAAATAGCTGCTCAGAAATCTGAAACATGACATAACATTATCCAAGCCACATCAATGGCTGACATGGCGGTCGCATGTGGCTGGGACCTCGGCACAGTTTTAGCTCTTTACGACAGGTAGGCGTCCGTGGCGTGCGTCACGCTCGTAACCGGCGTTTTCCATGACGTAAACCACACGTTCGCGTGCGCCAAACTACTCAAACGCGGACGACAAACGACAAAGCCAGTAACGGTAAAAGATGGAAATCGCTCGCTAATTGTGCGGGCTCGTGTTGCAACAATACGTTTTAGCCACGCCACAATCGAATAGCGTCGTTTGGAAAGCTCGGACGCGTCGAACATGAGTCGATAAGTACGGGCGGTAAGGGCCGCCACGCACGCTATGGGCCATTAGAGGCCTCGGGGCGCAGGTGGTGGAGGGCTCGGGTGAGCGGCGGCCTTGCCGTGCGGGGGGACGGGGTGGATGGTGGCGGGCGTCACACGAGAGGCGCTAAACGACTAGCACCTGAGGTTACAGGTACGGTGTTATTGCTGACGGCAGGTATCCGCTATACTTGTGTATGTTGGCTGGATTTTTGTCACTGGTTCTCTGTGTTATATTATAAGGATGTATGTGTCTTGGATGGAGTAAAGATTGCTTGACGTCTGTATATTCGATATCAAGCATAGAACGCAAGAAACGTGCACTAGATACAGACATATGGAGATGCGTGGTTATTATGGATGGAGTTGGTGTAACTTTTGACTGATTTATTTTTATCTTATCGCTCTTATCTCTCAAGAGTCATCGTAGTTTGCAGTAAATTCTGAAAAGAATAATTCTCATTATTATTGCTCTATAACTTTCTCCAATAATTTTACAAAGCTTATACATAGGCAGATGTTAAATCATCGTAATGTTCATGATTGTATTCTAAAAATGAGAAACTAGGCATTATAAACAGCTACAATGTTTATAACTTAATCCTATCCTCAATTAACAACCAATGCAATTTTTATATTACATGTAGTTATGGATTGAATGCTGATTAAATTACATTAATTATTTGATTGATTAGACACAGTACTCCAGCTAGTTCATATTTACTGGCTACACGAATGTGGATACAGTTCTGGTCTCATTTTTAAATCAAATCAATGTAAAGTAAGAAGCCTAGACTTTAGTCAACATATCAAATTAATCAGTCACATCCATACAGAGGTTTAACATACTTAGTCCATTTAAAATATTAACTCAATCGGAAACACTATTCCCCGGGTGTCATTTTGTGACTTGACCACGAACTAAAATCAGTTATTTTCTGATTACTGGCTTGACCAAGGGCTCTGGTTCCAGAAATATGATACCCACAACCAACATAATCGCCACAAAAGCCTTTAAAACACCAGCCTCATTAATGTAATGATTCTGTGAGCAGAAAATCAAATTTGGGGTTATTTTTGCTCATAATGAGGGAAAACGAGCTGGCGCTTGTAAATCTTGTTTGGTCGTTTAGTGTTTTGTCAGAAAAAGTGAGCATTATGTATGAAGTGATATGCAATAGTGTAGTGTTTTTATTTTCAGCGTTGTGTCTGAGAGTTATTGATCACAGACTATTACTCAATTCCATACAAATCTTAACTATTACATCTACTCAATTAGTGTACCAGTATTGATTAATCTCAGCCATGTTTGTAAATGCTTTTACTGCCACGTGGAAATGGAGTATTCAGTTATATAAATCTGGATACACGAAGATTCATTTTGCATGATGAAGAATGCAACCATGCATACCAATATGTACTATACTGGATATTACTGGTGTTCAGCGAGTACCAACTAAAAATAAAAGCTCTAGCTAAGTGCACTCTAAAAAAGCTCACAAAATAGCTCAAAGCACGGCAAATACTAGTCAAAACCTCATCATTTTAGATTTAAAAAAACTATAAAAAAGAAACTTGGTTGATCTCCAGCGCCAATACAAATTCACACGTCATTACTTCTAGCACCCAATCAATACGGAGAACACAGAAGTAAACAGCATCTCCACTCTAATTAATCGCCAAACAGCCAATCTGGGAGTGAGTGTAAAGAAATGTCAGCGTACATACGGCTGTGGCATGAGGGGGTCTGAGGGCACTTGCGCTGGGAGCCCCGGGGCCCTGGCTCCCCCAATTAAGGCAGTCATTGACGGGAATGGGCTACCTGGATACAGTGGACGAGTCCACCTCCCTGGCAATAATTAGAGAGAGGTGTGGTCGTTAATTGTGGTCTTGTCGCCAGGAAGCGGGTGTCAACTCCTAGCATTAGAGGCTGCGCTCACCTTGTTAGGCTGGATTGTGTAGTATTGTAGTGACGTCAGTTATTGTCTTTACGGGGACCTCCCTCTTATGGATGTGGGATGTGATTATCAGCAATAGTTTTGCTCTGCAGAATGTTCAACTGAACTCTATTTTTTTACTGCAAATGTACGCCACATAGTTAGTTTACTGTTGAAGGGGTGATTTTGATTTAACGTATATATTATTGAGCTGTGCCTGTCAATAAACAGTATCCATGCATGCATTCTAAAGCATCGTGTGGTTATTTGATTGCATGATACACGTCCACGGACTGTGATATCAGCATGATTTTCGCACCAGGTCTACTCAGGTAGCGTTAGTACTTGGCAAAGGTGCAAAGTGTCTTTGCACTAACATTTGGCAGGCAATACAGTCTTAAAAATATTATCTAACATAAAGGAAATCGACGAAATCGACACGATCATAAACATTATGTGTCTTTATATATATTCCTCTAACCTCAATTTACTTTCTCATCTCCTGTCTGGTGCCGTGTACCTTATAGACATGTGTTGAATTGTGTTGGAATTTGCATCAACTAGTTTACGCTCGTGACACATTATATGTACAAACATATTTGGGTGCACACACACACACCTCGCTCGCACGTACGCACACACGCACACACCCACACGCACGCAGATGTAATGTCAGTGAATATAAAAGGGGGAGGGGTGTCCCCTGCGACCCTGGATCTGCCTATGGTAATGTTGTCATAAGAGTTTGCTAATGGAATCCATACACTACCATCAAACACAAATGTTTGCACCACATAAATCATGACAGCACTCGAAACTGATAACCTAATGTAAAGCAAAAGCTTGTCTCAAATACATATTTTAATCAGATATTAGTATACTTCTGGAAGACAACAATTAAGCCATCAGTGAATGTCACTTGGTCGCTGGTTTGACCACGCTGCCAACATTCTGCTTTGGCATAGCCCGTGTGACTCCTCTAACAGACATTGTTATACAATGACATAATTACAAAACAATGCACATATGCATAGCACGTTTGTCAATTATGCTCGCTATTAAATATAATTGTCATTACATGCATGCAACAGCACCATCACTTTACAGTTGCATTGCACTAAGTATAAATTCATGTGAAATATTTCTCCAAAGAAAAAAATATCCTGTGTATACTGTTGACCAAAGTAGTAGTGGTGGTGTTTTCTACACTTCATAGTCCGGATCTAGTACACGACTTTGGGAAAATAAACTAACCCACGCAGCGATATACGCGAAAGAAAGAGCTCACTGTTGTTATTTCCGAATCCAAACAAAACAGACCTACTTTCCACCGTCAATGCATCAAGTGCGTAAGACCTCGGGCGGAGCGCACTCGCTTGCCGGCCAAGACTGCAGGCTCAGCCCGGGACGATCGGAGCCAACGGCCCGATGTCACTGGCGTGATCTGCTCTTGGCTAATTGCAATTTGTCTCGGGGCTTGTGCGTGAAATTCGGTCACTACTTGCCTTCCAGGAACGTGTTGTAATATGATGTTTGACCGTAATAGATCATACGCCAATTGGCATGGGTTTGATTTCGGAGTAGTACATCGTTTGATTACTGCAGTGGCACTTCTACACTTCAGTAAACTCTGTCTATATGTAAATTGAGAGTGTGAGTTGTGTGCTGCTCGATTTTCGTGAATTTGATTTATTGTACAATTACAATTGCTTGACACCTTACTTTTCTGCGGCATAAGATTTGTGAGGAATGACGTTGGTTTGGCTACTTTGGCTATGTATAGTCACACTGAGTTAGTTGAAGTATACACACACATTTATATACACCTGTACCTGCTCATTTGTGCTATAAATTGAACTGTAGTAGGGTCTACAATGAAACCAGCTACGACATAAATCACACATACGCCAGTAAACAAACACCACATATACTGCACAGAGCAACAAGAGTACTGCACCCAACATCCGTCCCTAATAACTAGACATTGACACTGACCATCCCCAGCTCACAGACACAGTCCCGTCCCCTCTCCCATCTCCATAACGCATATTTACGAGCTGGGTACGGCGGGATCAATCTCCCGCGAGCTGACAGCCACTTCGCCCCCAATTGCCGAGAGCCATCCGTCTCCCCGCCGGGGGCGCTCGCCTTGAGGACCCGGGGAGGGTGGAGAGGCCCGGCGAGGGGCACGGGGCCGGGGTGGGTCATCCGGTGAAAAGTTTGGTGGGTGGTTGGTCTGCTTTGTTGCAAGGACGTAGCCTACATGTCTGATTTTTATGCATGTAAATAAATGCGTGTTTAGAGTTGAAACTTTTCTTTTTTACATTTCTTTGATAGGATATTTTAGACCAGCTCATTGGCACATTATATACATGTAGTTTGTATATCAGGCCCTACAATGCATTCTTGCTTCACAATTATGCAATGCACTATAGGTAAATATTACTTCTAGGCGTATGCCTGTGATACATTAAGAGTTATGGTATCCATGCAAATGCTGATTTCTTTGTACACATTTACATTAACACATGAGCACCAAGAATATCATCTCTCGGTTCATATGATCTTGTTACTGTGTGGTTTACTGCTGTGTGTTACACAGTTCGGCTGGTGAGATGTAATTACAATATATGTTACAGTCGGGAAATGAGATGCTCACATTTCTATGAACACATGATAAATATATTGAGACTAAAGCAGTATGAAATTAATCCTGTACTCCCCCAGTAAAAACAGCATCACAAGAAAATACCCTCCTCCCTTCAATGCTGTAAGAGCCCATCATGTCAGCAAATAAAACCATAAACGTGTCCTGTTCTGATTACCAAAAACACGTCCAACAATAAGCTTTCAAACACCTTTCAAAATCATTTCCGTAACTACTCTGCTTTACTCTAAAACACAACTACAATAAAGCATTATAGCGCGGCCGGTCGGTCAATTTCTAAGCTTTAAACAAAAGCTGGTTTCCTGTCAAGACTCTCCAAAAAGGTGGCCGGCGTCTGCCTCGGGCTATAATGTATCTTTTGCAGAAGTATATTAACTATGTATACAAAATTCGATTATGCTTTGATCTTTAGAAATGGCCCATCTTTTGCGGTGTTAGCGGAGACGCCCCTCGCCTCTTCTCGCACTTTCTCGTGTCGAATCGTGAGGCGCAGCATATTGACGACCAGCGAAATTCGTCACTTTCGGACGCGCGCTGTTTTCTTTTCACCACTGTCGTTTGGGATGAAAACCGTTAAATTGTTTGCATAGTGGACGCTGGGAATATGATATAAATGACCGCTAATGCGTTTAAAAACTGACGATTTGCGGTGGATTTTCACGCGGGTGGCGTCTTTTATCTTTACCGGTTTTGACACGCAGATTTGCTTTGGCGAGTTAATATAGGTCTATTACCGTGAATTATCTTTCCAGATTTGACCATATTGTCGTTTGGAAAAGTGTTAATGATGTGATTGATGCATCTTTTCAGCTCTCTTATATGTCAGCAAAGACTCCAAACGCATCCTACGTTATTCATTTTCAAAGCGCATTATGTTTTCGACTGTATTGCAGGTACTTCCATATTCATCTTTCTAATTTTAAACATTATAATTTACACGTATTTCACACACCTATACTACAAAACAATGCTTTAACCTTTCCCAACTGCTACAGAGCTAGCCAATTCGTATTTCAATCATCATAAATCGGTATATTCTTGTGGAGGCATCAACATCAGGACAAATTCCCATCTATAGAATAGGCAAAAATTGGCAAACTGCAATAACGGGCAACTTTCAGACATCACTTTCTCATGGCCTTGTTCCAAATTATTCATATGGTGAAAATTAAAAAGACTAGTGACGAGAAGATCAGTGACTTGGGGTGACTTTACACTAACACCTCCCCTCGGGCAACACATATATCCAAGGCTTGGAACCTCCCGCTTGACAGCTAAATAGATGGGTAAGGCCTGTTAACGGAAGTGTTTCCGAAGCCCAGCGAATTCATCTTGTCCCAAATCAGCTGCTGCCAATGTCGTGAGATACCTCATCTCTCCAACTAACCTTATAAGACAATGACATCTGTTTCTGATTTTTGACAGTGAGAGTCTTGTCTGATTTCCCCTGACGATTCCCGACATGGAATTACCGTCTGGCAATGGTTTGATCAAACTGGACATGCTATTAAAACGAAACGGGAGTTTGTGGGTTAGCGTTGTGGCGAAGATGACACTTGATTCGTTGTCAGGTGTATTGTAGATGATAATGTAGTTTTCTGTTATTTTTCAAGTTGAAGTGTTTTCATATGATTGGAGCATGTGGCTAACGATGGCTGCCTAATAAAACAGATATTTCGCTGGGTTCTTTTAGATAAAAAAGAAGCCATGTGAGGTTTTTGTTAATCTAAACAAGGAGGTGTCACATTTTCAGAAGCCTTAGATATATTTCTTATAGATGTTTCATTATGCACTTCTATATGAGGCACCGTTCAATCAGAGATTTGATGAATGTCTGGATGTGTTTTTCTTTAAAAGTATATTTGTTCAGCGTGGATGAAACATTTGCTTTGAAAAGCACAATAAATGACTCGGTTGACAAAGAGGTGACGATTGCTCCGGTAAAAGCAATATACAGTACAGGACAGTGCCAGCTTATAAAAACACCAAAACAATGGGCCTTGTAAGAGATAATTACTAAAGGGCTGTGTGCAAATATGTTGTAGCTTAGATAAGGGGCAGACTGGTACCGTCTATAGCTTGCCATACAGTCTTTTGCAAAAGCCGAGGTCTCTCAAAAACACTAACTTTAATGACTGCCACTGCATTTTCAGTAGTCGCAAAATGCCCCCGGGCTTTATTTTGGTAGCTAAATTGGTTAGTGCATGTGAGGTGTTGTGAATCATAATGCTAAGTTCCCAGTGTCGCAGCGTCTATATTTTCTAAAAGTATTTTAGTGCTAATTTTATACCTAAGTTATTTTTCATACCTATGTGACTGCACGCCAATGTCTGTCCAATCAAGATTCTCCACTTTGGTATAACCACGCATACAGTTGTTTTAATACAGACTTTATTTTACCCAGATAGATAACTATAATTCCTATACATTAATTGCAGAAGTATATGGCTGCGCTGGTGGTGTGTCCAATATTTTACATGCTAAAGTACATGTACATGTACATAAAGTTGTAAAAAAAGTTTTAAACTGAAATTCCCATTCATATTTGGCAATAATATAGAACAATCTCCGACTCTGTAGAAACCTCTGTCAACCTTTCAGAGTCCATTGCCAAGTCTAATGCAAGTATCGGGTATCATATAAAATGTAAATACATTTATGTCAATAGTTTTTGTGCCCACAATACACAAGGCAGCTGGGAGTGTGGTTGTGCTAACTACACAGGCACTATGTTCAATGGATTTGTATTTGCTAGAAATATTTTCTCTTACACCTTTTATACACTTAAAGTACCTCCTGATGGATCCAGTCGCGTAATTAATATGGTTGGAAACACATGAAAAGGATATTTATCTTAGAGTAGAGAAAATGTATAATAAAATAAGAATATTATGTCATATCCTTGTACAATCAAGATACACTTTGTCATTTTTTTTAATTTGAGATAGTTTATTAAGTAAATCAATTTAAGAATTCAAAAGGTAATGGCATTCTTATAATTCTATCCAGTTCATATACATATGTAATTTCTTTCAAAGACTAAGTGAAACTTTTCAGTTGACAATGAATCAAATGAGAGACATACAAATCAACTATTGAAACACCCACTTCAAGTTTACTGCTTTCATAAGCTCTACAGCGTTATGTCAACAATTATCAGTATACACATTGATCCATATCAAGCCAGGACCTCCGTGATCTGAAGCCGAACAATGCGCGGCTCAAATCAAGCGAATCCAGAACATAGTGGCAATTTCCTAGTCATCTATCAACAAGTCACCGAGACATAGTCATCATTCTGCCTTGCTCAAAGGGCTGCACTCGAGTGTGCACTCGGTGAAATATCGCCCCAATCCAGTGATTTGTTTACAGTCGAGTGCGCCCATCCTCATTATTTGGTAATCCGAATCGCACAGGCGAGTGAGCGAAAAAAGGGGGTGTCATTTAGAGATCGTTTTAACTTGTGTAAAGTGTGCCACCGATTTTAAATACGCCAGCACGCATGTAGCTGCTGCTGCTGGTGGTGGTTATGAGCTTACCTGCCATGTGTTAGTCGAGTCGAGGGCTATGAACGACATCGCTGAAGGGTACGACGACGACGGGGGGAACTGGAGCTGGGACGACGAGGTGTCCGAGCCCGGGGGCGGCGAGAGCCCGAAGTCGCCGGAGACCACGGTAGGGTCTGACGCTGCCACTGCCGCCGGAAGGCACACAGCCCCCAAGCTCAGGGCGTTAGTCGCCGTTGTCGGCCCGACGAGCGACACACACCCCGAGAAGAGCGGCCTCGCGGGGGGCGAGACGACGGAGTATTACGTGCGTAGTCCTGCGATTGTGCAACAAATATCCTTCCGGGTATGTCTTCTCCTCACTGCTGCAGTTTATCATACATCGCGCATCTAAACGAAAACTATAATATCCTCTCGTCTGCAATCACCGCTAAATTACGTAACGATAACCTGAAGTCGTTTGGAATATAGAACGCAGTTCAACAGCGGAACAATCCAGAGTACTAGTAATCAAAGCCCCGTATGTAGCGGCGGCGGCGGCGTGTGAGATAACTGCTGAGTCGAATGTGGATCGCCGCTGTCGGCTGCAGCCTCCTCTGCTGTAAGAAGCCGCCTCGGCAAATCGCCTGCCGGCCTCGGTGGCCAGGAGTGCGAGCCGAGCGCTGATTGGCTGAGAGGGAGCCCCGCAACGGCGCCCCGAGCGGCGGCGGCGGCAACACAGGCGGCGGCGGCAGCGGCGGCGGCGGCCGGGGTGGAAGGGGAGAGGGTAGGAGGAGGGTGGATGTGAGGAAGGGTGGTGAGTGAGGGTGGTATGTTGGGTGTTTGAATGATTCTTTGTTTTGTTTCACCGTGTAAAGTCACCACATGGCTCTGCGTATAACGTTACTATATACATGTATATTGTATATAGACACGAATACGTGTGAGCTGGGATCACAGGGGAGAGGGTGGGGGGAGGGGGGATGGCGGCGATGGGGAGGACGTGAGGAAGGGTGATGAGTGAGGGTGTATATGGTGTGTGTAGGTGAGAATGTTTTTTTGCCGTGTTTCACCTTACATGGCTCTAGGTATGACTGTATATATTTTTGTATATAGACACGAATATACGAATATAATACGTGTGAGTTCGGTGTTGGAATCGCTGCATACATAGTATATACACACTCTGGCTTGTATAAAACATTTTTTGTACTTGAAATGAAATATAACGGGATGTTTATTGAGGTGTATTTTCGTAAGCTACAATTATATGTTGTGGCTTGATCGATGACCTGTAAATTCTAGGTGTTTTTGAATGGTTTGAGGCCATGTTGTCTATGCTTTTTAAGGTCACACACAGAAAGGAAACCTGTCATTAGTTGTCTCAGGAAGACAGTACATCACGAGGTATATTCGAGAGAGGAATATAATATAAATAAACTGAAATAAACATCTTTCATAATGCAATTAATCAAAGATTATCTCAAGCAAGGTCCCAACAATCAGCACACAAACATCACCAACATCATTCCATGGATACAAAACCTTGACAGCCCCGTAGGTAAGACACCTCATCGTAACCTAATCAACCACTCCGTGACAATGAGGTATGTAACTCGGGGCTCGACAGGCTCGAACGCTGCGTGCAAGCCAAGGTCCAAACTCGGCCACAGTCAGCAAGCCTGGGGGCGCCCAAAGAATTCGGACAACGGCGCGAAGTTGTGTTTTGATTCGGGATTTGGCGAATCCCTTTCGGGTGCATTGGTCAGTAAAAAGACGTCCAAACAGCGCGTTAGTCGCGCTCCAGTAGGTCCGAAAGACAGACGATTCTGCGAGCACCGGGAGTCGCCTGGGCATGTGGCTCTGGAGAGGACAGCGTCTTTGTTGAGGACGTAAGCTCTGTCCTCGGGCCGGACTCGCATAGAAAGTCTTTGTCGACGCTGTCATAACATACAATACATTAAAATAACATGTTTTGAATTCTCCAGTTTGACCTTTTTACCTTGTTTTTGAAGAACCGTCAATTTTTCTCTGTTCTGTAGGCCTGTCGTAAAACTTCAAAGAATCAAACTATAGTACAGCATGGCCCCCCACCCCCTTCAGACCACGAGCACTGAAAATCGTTGACAGTGACGCTGAAATAAACATCAATTCTGTAAGTAAATGTAGCGTGATTGAAACAGGTGCCCCAGGTCCCTGAAACGTTAGCTTCGCCATAATTGTTTCCAATATAACCGTAATTGTTTACGGTAAATCGACACGATCTATGATCTGCAGCCTCCGGAAACGAACACTATGCCTCTTCCCTCAAGATGTAAACAATTAATTGTCCGTGTCATTAACTCGGCCAAATATACCAGCCTCTTCAGTTCGATAGCAGCACTGGTGACATAGCTAGGGGTGTGATAGTTTAATTTATAGGTGATGATTTCTTGAGAGGCACTAGGTGCTTTGGAACTTGTACTTTCTTGGGGCATGAAAGCTATATTATTACTATTTAGGAAGGTGACTTTAGTGGATGTTTTGATGATTTCAGTGGAATGTTCTGAGGCACTGACTGAGTGTCTGATTGATTCAATACGTGTTTTATTAATGGCTATAACTTCTGAATCAGTCAATGTGATTTGATTGTTAATAACCGTAGAGATAATTATGTGAGCCGTATGATTGTGACTTCTACACTTTGTCAAATCTGGTGATATGTTGTTGAACATTGCATGCAATAATAGTTGAATTAGCAAATTTAAGCAGTTGCTAGCATTAACATTCGTGCATTTTGGTCTTTTGATGCTTGCTTTTGTTTTGAAATTATGTAAAATGTGTGAACACATGAAAACACTACATCATACAGTAGAAACGTCAATCAAGGCCACATCTACCAAGAGACAACTTCAATTATTAGACCTTTTCTCGCTATCCCATACCTTCATAAAGAGACAAATATGAACCTCCATTTCTAGTGATACTAGGCCAGTACCCCGGTTGGACGTAATGGAGACGTTCTAATGTAAATCATATAGTGCCTGAACATTCATCTCTGTAAACATCCACACCCAGACAGACCATTTGATTTGAAATGATTGTTATAAAAGGATTCTAATTTTGTCAAAACAAACACAGACATAATTTCATATATCCGTGTTCTATTTAATTTTGCAGATCCATTTAAAATTATGATTTCAACCATCTCAACCAGACACATGTGTAGACAGTGTAGTATCAGTAAACCTACACACACTGATGCACAATTACATCCACACAATGCTATAGATATAAAGAAAGACACAATGATCCCAAAAATATTGCAGACGATAATTGTAGTGTAAACCAGAAACCCACGTGACTAATACGCCGTAATAACTGCCGACTAAATGCCGGTGAGGAACGGACGTAAAACGCGGTTACGGTGGCAAATTGCTCGTTAGATGGCAATAGGATGTCATAGGAAAGGCAATCACAATATTTAGATGCAGTTTGGCTTTCGATTACAACAGCACACCATGTCGGCGCTTGTGAGCTCGGATATCGGGTTGCGCGACAGCAACAGGAACAACTGGGTGACAATAGAGCCGTATTGGAGATGATAGAGACGCGGCGAACAAGCGTGCATTTGGATGCAGCTAGAGAGTCCGGTGAAGAATTGCTACCACCGGGTGACGCACTTGTGCCACGTAGATTGTCGGTAATGTTCGGTAACGCTCGCGTTGGGCTGTTATTATCGCTCATTAGACTTGAACCTGCCATTAGAATCTGATCTCTCACGCGTGTGGCGGGTCGGCTAAAGATGGACTTCTTGGTTTACTTGTAATTTGTTTTTTTTAGCTTGCAAGCTCATCTTGTGCATTGATAGTCTTGAAGATCTTGTCGCTATGGATTTGCGCTATTGTTGTACATCAGCGAGGATCAGAATTCGTGAGCTATAATTAATGCGGTGCGTGCACGTCTGTACACGCACACGTGCGGTCACCGCGTGTAAATAATAAATTCGTCGATAACCGAGCAAACGTTAACCAATCACATTCGCTGCGCAGTTCGTTCTCGAAATATCCTGTTTTGATTATATCCATTTGCATAATATGAATAATATGACTCGTCTGTGAGCTCCCTGGGGCCAGGTCAGATCGCATTCATGTGAATAATAACGAGTAATAGTGGATACGCGACACCGGCAGCCATATTTATGGATCCAATGGACGACAAATGTGCAGCTTTTCCTTTAAATTAATCGTCTGTGAAAACGCTACGATTTCTCGTGAGAACTCGGCTCTGGCTCCGCGAGAATTTTTACCAGTGACCTGCTCGGATCTTCCGGTTGCATCTTATAGATTTATGCAAATATGACAAGTAGAGTCGATGTTATTTGAATAATATCATGTTTTGAGTATGAACTACTAAATGAAGTGTAATTTCAAGCGTGGTGAAGTTAATGGATTAGTTCCTTCAACAATAAATAAAGCATGTTATCAAGTGCAATAATTTTCAGATGTTTTTGTCTCTTGAAAAAAAACCACGCTGCAGTGATTGAAATGTAATTAAAGTAATAGCTTTATTAGTCACGTCAAACGAGGAAGATGTAAAGCGTTGTAAAAATAATTGCATCTTTTGTCTTTGAAATCGTGACTTTTAACTAGCTGCGAATAATTCACTGTTACGAATAACAATAATATAATGGCATTGGGCGGCGCATCCAAGTAATAAATCATACATTACAGAAAGCCGTATTCATAGCCGTTTCTTTAGCCCAAGGATAATCATTCTGATGATGTAACTTAAGATTTCATGTTGGTCGTATATATGCGGGTAACATCCACACAAGCTGAGGCCTGGGGACAAATGCTGCTTCTTCAGAACGTGTCGAACTGCATAAAATTTACGTTCTTCGCCCTCGAGTTATGGATATATTTATTCTAATTCTAGTGTGGATAGAACAGATAAATCAGAGAGTCTGACAGTGCACGGCACAGCAAAACAAAAACACGGAGAGTTTGTTGCTTGATCATATTGATGATTGCAGCCTATAATCGAGTATAGAAATCACGTATATATGCTAAATTTAGTAAGTTATATAGTCCTACATGCAATGTTATTGTAATCTAACTTTTCACTAATTTTGATTTTGTTTTGCCTGTATTGGGTATTTTACAATTTGAATTTCTTAACCATGCAAAATATGAATGCATCAGGAGGGCAGTTTAAGAATAACGCATAGCAAGTAAAAAAACAACTAAGAGGAAATGATCCATCACAAAAAATGACTTTCGCGTATCAAACTCCCGTAGTGAAGAAAAAAAATATTCTGGGTTTCGTTTTCAAAAAAATTAAACACACAAATTGCATCTGCGCGTGGTGATAATAACCCAAGTCTTCACTTCAAAGTCCCGGGTTTAAAGAGTTTGCGAGGCAAAAAAGTGACTGCTAGATTACACGGTGACTGAGACT
Organism: Streblospio benedicti; assembly: GCA_019095985.1. NCBI lineage: Eukaryota > Metazoa > Annelida > Polychaeta > Spionida > Spionidae > Streblospio > Streblospio benedicti. The sequence goes on along the minus strand of CM032664.1, from coordinate 64,283,373 downwards.
GAGAAGGGAACATCGGGAGGTCTGTAGACACAAAATATTAGTGTTGTGGCCAGAAGAAGGGAGCCTCTGTGTGGAGCCCTCGGGCCCCAGCCGCTAATCGCTGGTGCTATACCAGGTGGGGCCAGCCGGCCGGTTTCCACGGGCTTTAATAGAGTTATTGGTTTCATAAAACAGCAAGCAAAAGACAATTTACTGGTCATTTATTTCTAGCAGTGGGTGCAAGACAGGTGATGCGCTTTTCATTGACTTTCGCTTGACAGCCGTGGAAATTAATGATGGGATGTTTGGTTTGAACAAGTTTTTGTGGGTTGTTCCATTGTTGTGTAGTAGTTGCTCCTTTGTTGGAAACGTTTAGGTTGTATTTTGGTGTCAGATGTATGTGCGCATTCGGGCAGCCACGATCTACATATACAGATCCCATATATACACTGTATTCATCTCGTATACAAACTGGTATGTCCAGTTTTGAGTAATCAGTATAGGGACAAATGAGGTGTGGGTTTGAGGCGTTTTACATCTCATTCCTTCGCAGCAACCACAAGATAGAGGGGATGTGAAAATCGTCCAGTTACTTTACACTTACTTTGTGAAACCTCACCAAACTCTTCTAAACAAGTATAACTTGTATTTTATCATATCTATCAATGGTGGTTTATTTAAGTAAATAACATTGACTTGAATTGCTGCTGGATGGTCATCGTCATGCTATAGCTTGTCGTTGTACAAATGTGCACGTATTGACAATAGAATATGTATCGTACATGTGAGTAATTTTGTACATTTGATTATTCCCTATGCATTATCTAAAAAGTAACTTTACATTAGAATTTAGAGATGAAACAAAAGTCAATTGAATTAAATTCTTTAAAAGGAAGAAAAATCGCTTCACCACATCACAAGTTTGCACTCAAATATAAATAAAGGAACATGGTGCACGATCTTTTTTCATCACATGTGTGGTTTTGTTTGTCCAACTTGTCCATTTGCAAAGGACGCACTTTACTCAAACACAGTTGATAATTTGTACGTGCAATATGATTTACGCACCAACGCACGCACACACAACCGTTACTGTACGCGCACAAACCCTATTCAATCCAGTGCCTCTCAACATTAGAAAGGCACACAATTGAAGACGGCATTTTACAAAGTCACTCTCAAATAGTATCTTTGCACAGTTCATTTGCGCTGCTAATGTCGTGGTAATTGTCGTCTGTTCTATTGTATTATGAGCGATAATAGGAGGTCTGGTCCCATCTAATTGGAGAAGCAAACTCGCCGTACAATGGGAAAAGGGGTGTGGTTGGGTATTTTCTGGAAAAGCTAGACACGGACAGAATTGTTGGAGGTTGTGAAGCTTTTATTTTTGGAATTGGGGAGGATTGTGAAAAAGACGTATTACTACATGGATTGGACACTTTGGGTGCCTAAAATAAGTAGACAAAGTTTCTCAAAACAGAGTATCGCTGGCACATTATTGAACTGTGGGCAATACAACTACTCTCTGTACTTGCCGACTTGGAAAACATTTGATGGTAACTAGTTATATTGAAAATGTTTGAATGCTGTGTTTCGAACGATGTTGAATGCACATCTATTGATAAGTATATAGAGTAGACTACATGCATTGCACTGCAGCATGTAGACCCCCTACTTGTGAGGCTAAAACGTAGAGGACCTATAAGATGGATACCTGGAAGGCAGATTTTAGTGGCGAATGAATGGTAAATATGATATCAATAAACGTTGGTGATGGTCAATATTTATGTGATTTTGCATGAAGTTTGTACTTCCCAACATGCTGAGAATTTTGAAAATATGGGGCTTACAAATTGGCTCAATGGCAGTCACATGTCAATTGGTTTATTGGCGAATTACATTTTGTTATTTTATAAGATTTTGTATGTCTAATTTAACCCTGAAGAACACATGCATGGCGTAGAACTATCCACAACACTGAACTGGTTATAGATAAATGTGAATTTCCGGGAAATTCCAAATCTAATAAATCTATTGTTCCAAAGCCACCACTCGCGTGTGCCATTAGTAGTGAGCGATAAAACCAGCCTCGTCCCGATGATCCTCCCCGTCCCCGGGCAGTGATTAGCATCACGGCGGTAGCGATTGACGTTGACACAGCGGACGCCCGCCCCATAGGGTGATGATAACCACGTGCGACCTCAACTGTCTCCCGCAATGGCCCCAAACAGAACCGGGCACTCTTAGCTTAATTGGCGGATATGGAGGTGTTGTGCAATACTTGTTGTAGGGCTCGGAGGGGGGCTCGTCACGCCCTGGAAGCGGGGAGCCTCTTAGGCCCGGGCAGGGGAGAACAGGTGGAGGAGGAGGCGGACGTCAGCGTAATGGATAGTTTGTTTTGTGAATGGAAAGGTGCTGGAGGCGTCGGTGACGAAGACACCGCTGGAATATGTTTTGTGATGTAAGAACCGGCCATGGTGATTATAAGGAAGTGGAGGTTTTCAGCGTTAATGGCTGCTTTTGCAAGTGCTTTGCTACATGGTTCGTTAGGTGTTGCTGTGTAATGAAGGAAAGTGGACGGGCGGGGTTTTGATTTCTTTGTGTGTTCTATAGATGTCCACTTGCAATGAAGATGGCCTTTGATTACTAGCAAAAAAAGCATTGAAGAGTAAAGGCGTATTTGAAGTTAGATTGTTGACTGCACCAGAGAGGGAGCAAATCCTTATGTCATCTCATACTCCATACGCGTACCCTATTAAGTTGACAAGAGCCAATCATCAAAGGCAAACATCACGAGCAAATCAGGACAGTCTGCCCAAATCAAATAACCGCCCGTGTCATCGCCAATATGAAATCAGCCCGTTTTGGGAACGTCGCTCACAGCCAACAATTACCGTACATTTGCCAACTAATGCACCCTCGTAAATTGGCACCATTTCCTCTAAGTAAATTTAACAGCTCCAGTGCACACACGGGAAATGCGGGGGACTCCGCCATCGTGCTGCCTCGGGTCCTCCTCGTGCGGGGCTGAAAATTGACTCCAATCTGGGCGGCGGCGGCGTGTCCGCTCCGGGGCTTCCGTACGTGGGACGTACACGGGCGAGTACGTCCCACGTGCGGATTACGTGCGAGTGACGGCGTAATTGAAGCGTGGGAAGCACGAGGGACGTACGCGGGCACCGCGGGGCTCGCACACTCTGGCTAATGTGGACACTTTTAATGGCTCGTCATCGGGTTTGCGTTTCACTGGCAACAGTGCTACTACTGTTTATGCTTTATAGTCTGACTATGACCAATTTATGCCACAGTTTTGTTGCTGTGCCGTAGGAGATGCCCAGGAATACGTGGATGATGAGATGAATCTAGACGTGCGTGCCTGTAGCGACCGAGACAAGGTGCAAACTGAAAAAGAAGGGGGGAAAATAAGATGAAAATTAAAAATATGGGTGCACTATAGCACCCACATTTGTTCAACATTCGTGACAGCCCGCTTCTAGCTTTGCGTAAACAGAATTCTACTTGTAGATAGTTTATTAAGGATTGATGCGTAATCTTTATCAAATCAATCCGACAATCGCTACACAACCCAACTCAATTATTTTTATCCCACATGCGTAAACTCATATTAAACTGTTGTTCCTTAATTTCACAGTACACCCTTTTTGCAGCATGCGCTGAAATATACACTATAAAACTAATTGTTAATGACCCTATAACAGTACCCACACTATCATACATAACACAAATGCATAACAACTCGCATCTGCACCCTGCAGCCCTCCGAGGTTGAGTTGTCCAGCTGTCGCCCCTGCTTAGCGTCGCGCCCGCCCCGTGGATATACTCGCGTCGTGACGTACACGTGTTCCCGCGCCACAGCCCACGTGGGACTCGTTTTGCTGGGAGGAGACAGAGTGTCCAATTAAAGCGCCTCGGCGGCGTGTACGTACATCTTTCAAGATTCCCTCTACGGAGCCTGGAGGCCCGTGGTTCTTATGAGCGCGCGAGGTAGCAGAATGTATACGTTATGGTAAAGTTTCCTACGTGATATTTTTGTCTCTGCAGGTTTGAAATTCAAGGGATTGTGTGCAAGAGATTCAAAATTGATTCAACACTTCAGACTATACAGAAATTTAAAAAAAAATGGTGTGGACGTTTACCACATGCAAAAAGATCGTTATCCCTAATTAGGACAGTCATTGGTGTATGAAATATACCATATATGAAGGATGTGAGTGATGATTCAGTATATTCGATCATGTCTTGTATGTGTTATGGTAGGCCTACCGATTGTGTTATGCATCGATGAAAAAATAATATTTCAATGAAAACATTAGCATAACCAAAATCCTATTATTGGTGGTAAATGTCGGATATTTCAAGTATAATAATCACAATGAATATTTCAATAGCCCCTTCTCTATAATAGCAAAGAGCCACACCGGTCTGGATGCCTGGACCCTGGGCGAGTCCTGCACATCTCGCCACGAGCACTTCTCCCTCCCCTGCTTGGCCTGGGCTGTAGCTTCACCAGCCACGGCAGCACGAATGTAGGTGAAACCAACGTCCCGCCCGCTGCGCCCGGGGCGGGCTGGTCGGGGACTCGGTGCTCGGTGCAGGCGGGGAGTGTTGATCCAGCGCGGGCACGGCGTGCAGTTGGAAGAACCGCCAGATCCACAGTACGCTGGGGATTGTAGGATTGGGATGGGGGAATGACATACAGTAGAACCTCTCTATTAAGACCGCCCGTGGGACTGGCCTCAAGTGGTCTCAATATGCAGGTGGTCTTTATAAGGAGATTCATTTTTGTCACTTTACGAACAGTTGGGAGCATGAAAAATGCTCCTACTACAGAGGTGGTCTCTATATAGAGTTGATCTTAATTGGAGGTTCTACTGTACTCTATTGACGGGATCGAGTCATTCTGTTTTTCTTTTCTTTTTTGTTTTGTGATGGTTGTTGATGCTTTTTTTTCGCGTTGCTCGGTAGTTAAAACATCTGCTGGTTTTTTTTTTCTGCACACAGTGGTGGACTGTCTTCTGACGTTCATAGATATTGGTCGCTCATGTTTTGTACAGATCATTGTAAAACGTACTGGGGATTGAGGTGGGGGTGGAGGGTGGGGGTAGTATCTACAACAACACATTAATGTCGGCAATATTATCATATTCAAGAATGTTTGATGCTACAATGCAGTTCCAAATTCTGGAATATGCATTTTTGTGCTGCAATAGATCTACGTTTTGTCGTTATTAACATGTTCAAGAAAAAACTTCATTGGTGAGGTTTCTTCAATCGTAAAATTCACGCCATATGTTGCAACTTATAAAAAATCCGGGTGCACTCATAGCCCTATCTATATTTATGCTGTTGTGTAAAGAATGAGCCCGCACATGCGCACATGCATATATGAACCTAATTAACATTTAAGTAGGGTTATCTATTGCACATACACTGAGAATTCATGTTAAATGCGTGGAAATGACAAGAGATTCTCGTAGGCCTATGGCATATCTTGCTATGGATTATGTATTATGTTTTGGTAATGTTATCATCATTCATGTGTTGCAGAAACAAAAACTAGCACTGAGTCTTGAAATAACAATAAATTAAACACTTTTTAATCTGTGTAGGCTTGTTTGCTATTAGAAATATTAGGGTACAATCGTAGTACCATATTCCGCCGCTAGGTGATTAGTCTCGATCAACCAGACCCTGAGATGGCGTAGACGAGCAGCAACTAATTTATAACATAGTCTCTTTCTATGCTTGTCTAAAGAATTCTACAGTGCATTGTAAAATTCACACGATTTGGTTGTTTTCTCAAAAGAAATACCCAAAATTTAGAATTCAAAGATAAGAAAACTCGTGCATTGAGAGAAGGCGCTAACAAAATTGTCCATATGCCCCTAAATCGACAATATACCGTGATATATACAGTAGAACCTCTCTATAATGCAAGTATACGAGAACTGATCAAATGCTGATCAATAAGTGTGCCAATGACTTGGTGTAAATTGTAAAGTCATGAGAGCCATACTGGGATCAGGACTATAAACCACCACATTTACATTTACATTTACTATAAGAACCATCATTTGGACCAGTGTCAGGTGGTCTCAATAGAGAGGTGGTCTCTATACAGAGGCTCATTTTGGTAACATTATGAAGGTTTAGGACCATGAAAGGTGGTCTAATTATAGAGGTGGTCTCAATAGAGAGGTGGTCTTAATTGGAGGTTCTATACTGTACAATAAAATGTCAAATTTAATAACACCAACGGACTAAAACATTCATCTTTACAAAAGTTCATTCACATCATCAAACCTCTCTCTGTCTCTCTGGCTGGGGGCGAGGAGGCCGCCGTCCCCCGCTGTCGGCCGAGCGAGTGGTCGGTGCAGCGCCACGGGTCAGCGGCTCCACACCGAGCAGCCGGGATACGCCTCCGTCAGATGCTGTCTACGTCTGTAGCAGCAGACTTTAGACGAGGTATGGGATAGTTTGACTTACAGTACGAACCTCTCTGTTGAGATCACGCAGGGGACGGGTCTCATGCAAGTGGTCGCACTAGAGAGGTGGTCTCTGTATGGAGGAGCGTGTTGCTCTGTTTGTGAAGGTTTGGGACCGTGAGAGGTGGTCTCTTTATAGATGGGGTGTTAGTTGTAGGCTGTACTGTGCTGGTGCGTGCTTCTTCCTTTTGTTGTTTGTACAGAATAGTTTAGGATGGTATGCGGGATGGGCTGGTTTGTTGCTATCTTAGGAGATGGACAGCAGTTGAATAATTGGCTTGTTGATGTTGCAAAGTGCGCGCGCACTGGAGCAGCATTCTTTGCAGGTGAAGTCAGGAAGTGCCTAGTGTCCTGTTTTAGTGGGCGAAAGTATGTGTGATCATATACCTTGTTAGTATTGTGTGAGCAACGTACCTTAACCCAGACATTGACCTTAAGAGTGCTCAAAACCGAATTATATAACACATCGTGTATATTTGAGGGACATGCACAGAAACAAACAATATCCAGGAGTAGCAGGTCTCCACATCCCAATTTTCCAAAAAAACTGGATAGAGACATATGTTGAAAAAAGAATGCACCATGTCCCCTACCACAAAAGGTTACTAAGTGCTGATATAGGTTTAATAATATAGTAGGATCACAAATTGAGCCGGCGCCGGAACCATTTTTGTCAAATATCACCTGCATGCCAGCATTACACGGAAATCAGAATGAAGCTATAAAGTATTTTCACAATAAAACTGTCATCTTTAGAATGCACACACTTTTACAGCAAACCTCATTCTGGTCAATTTACAACGCGTCACGTCGATGGCATGGTAAGTGGATTTCCGGGTTAAACGGCGTTTGATGTCGTAAGTCGGTTCCATTCTTTGCAGTGGACCGTCGTGAGTGCTGAGATTTTTCTCCCCGATACAATTATTCAAAAGGTCAACTCGTGCAACTTATCAGGTGGGGCAGCAGTTACAAACAGTGAAAAAATATGTAAATAAAAATGCGCTGATAGTTATAATGTAACGGGCCATAGTTTTTCCAACCAGTCAACTCCGTATTGTGAGCACGTCATGAAAGGGGGTTGATGGGTCATCAGTATCAAATTGTCTCTGAGGCGAGGTCATTCAATTTTGTCTGTACATATATATATATGAGAAGCAGATTTTCCCCTTAATTATAAGCAATTCAATTTATAGTGACTGTCACTGAATTATAGTTTATTTCTGTTGGGATCGTTCAAGTTACAGCTACTAAGATAATGCATAAGGCTCATGCACTAAACCATAAAAATGCAAGAAACTAGGCTTCCATGTCACCGACCCCAATCTTTATGGTAATATTTGATCATTTTTGAAGGGGAGGCTTTGATTGGAGGCATGGCATGCCTGGAAATGTCTTGAATATATCCTCAAACACAATGTAGACCTGCTGGGGACCATTTAAAACTAAAAATGTTATGATACGCTATGCACCAAACAGTGCAAATCGGTTCTACCAGGGTTTATTCCAACGTGGTATTCTATTGGACCAGAGTTATACATTTAAACGCTAACCACCCCAAGGGATACCAACAAAACAATATCTCTACAATCATATCAACCACAAGTGTGTTTATATATACCTGAAAGCGCAATTCTATCAGTTCGATATATCAGCTCACGTTCGTTTTATTATATTGAACCCTGCAACATGTGTAACACTGTACGCCGCGTCACCCCGAGCGAAATCTCGCCCGTTCTAGTCGTCGCGTGTCTCTTGGAGAGATGGCGAGATCGTACTCGTAAACACGAACGCGACGAACGTATCAAGTGACGATCTTTTGCGACCGATAGCAATCGATACTTCGGCGGGTGATGACTGCACCTACGGGGAAACGTCGCAGCCAGGACATCTGAGGAGAATTTGTTGTTGATTCTCATGTTGCGGACCACTCAACGCTAATCAACTGGGGTTTAAAGCAAAAACAATGTGTTTGAAATGGGATACGGCGGGTGTATGTTTTAATATAGGGCTCTAATGTGTTGGGGATTGAAAGGATGTTCTCAAAGGTGTTTTTATTGAATTTTGAAAATCACATCAAAAGCGAGAATGTAGTTTTGCAAATAGACACCATATTAACAAACGCCGTACACGCGCATAAATGTCTGTACTTATAGATAAAAAAGTAAAATAACAAATGGTACTATGTTAAAATTATGAAAATATCTGTTGCATAAAATTTCTTTTGGTGGAATTTTATTTCCGCGAAAGAAACATCAGTTTTCATGATTTTTAAAACTGCTATTTTAAAAAAGCATAGAATTTTCGAGATACCTCAACACGAGACATTGTTTTTTTCCACACCATAATTATTTTCCAAATAAGCCACTAACTTCTCGGAGATGACTTCATGCTGTTAATCACCTTCCCATCTGTCCGTAATAGTCGTCTGTTATTGCTTAGTTTCCGCGTCCACCGCCAGAGGGAAGGCAGGTGAAAATGTCACCTCACAATTTCCAAAACCTGGATACTAACTTGCGCTATGCGTCAAGTTCATTAAAAATAGACACTTTTAAGGGTGATTTAGGTTATAGCTCAATCGTATGAACATATACAACTGTAATATTATTATGCTGTTAATGATTGATAAGTAATCTACATGTACATGATAGTTTTAAGGCGAATTCTAAGTATACATGCGTGTACTCGTCAAGAAACCTTCTTTTCATGCAATGTACGTCTTGTATTGCACCAGAACAGAAACAATATTTATATCTGTATTTTCAATATATATGGCATGATACTGTAATCAAATTGGAGATTCCAATGGTGCATTTGACACTTTTTGGAATATTTCAACCAATAAATCACCTGCGTTAAACCTCATTCGCACATAATACTAATACGCCTTATGGAACCAATTCAAATACTACAAATTCCATGCAAGATAATAAAGCCACCCAAGGTAGCACTGTACAAATAATTTTCCATCAATAAGCTTAACAGGTTACTGAATTCTATGAGACAATTTGCCTCCCTGTCAAGCATCCCAGCTCTGTACAGTCATTGTCAGTCTAATGCTTTGCCCTCGGTGAAAACCAACATCACCTCACAAGCGCAACGTTAAGTGCCGTCGTATTCAACATTGAAACGTAAACGTTTACTTAGGAAGCTGTCTCCTCCACGACCATGACAGTCGGCAATCTCGCCTTTCAGAGGACGGGTGACAATTCAGACCCCGGGCTAGCCATGCTAAAGGGGTTAATATGGCGTTAACGGCGGCCCTTGGGTGGTGCAGAGGAAGCCCCACGATGTTTTGGCGTAAACGTATGTCGCTCGAAGCAGAAACGCTTGGTAAACGCACAGGATTTGTATTGAGATGACAATTACATTGGCGTTTAAAATTTGTTTGTGTTTGACACGACATATGGCACAGTTTGATACGTGCAATTTGGTTTCTTGTGTGATTAGTCTATACGTGATTGCATTTTTGCGTAATTCACATTTTGATTCGAAGTTGTTAACTTTTTTTGCAATTTATCTTGATCACATAATTAAGCATTTGTGAATGCGTTTGTTCTTTATTCGATATGCCTCACTTCCAGTCTAAAATAGTCCGAAAAAAAGTAAAGTTGCATAACATAGCTACCTCTCATTTTAAAACAAAATCACGTTCAACCAATACTCTAGCAAACAAAAACACGTTTTCTTTTATTCTTTGTACTATTGCTGCTGCTCTAATGTGGTCTGAATTAAATTAAAATGAAATCTATGTTGTTGGTCCATATTTTATTTACTTTACTCTTTTAACATGTTTCAACACTACTCTACCGGTGTCCTTTTCAAAATTAAAATTAAGATTTCAAAATATTAGTTAAAAAATATAGAATATCATAAAACCAAATATCAATGCAACAATGAGAGGTAGATATATGTTATACAACCGTTAACTTTTGTCGGACTATGTTAAACTGGAAGTGAGGAATACCTTATAAAGAACAAACGCATTCACAATTGCTTAATACTTTGTGATCAAAATAAAAACACATTTACAATTGACAAAAAGAAGGACTACATGTGTCGTACGTGGTCACTTCATTGTAAAACTCAACTGAATTGCAAGTCGACTGGACCGCGCCCAATTACGCATGACGCGTGCGCGAAAAGAAGTCCGGCGCTGACTTTTTACGCTCGTTATACTCAACGGCAAATAGTGCGCACGTGGGCACAGCAATTCGAATGGTGTTTTACAGACAATTGAGTCCATCAATTAGTCTCTTATCAACATCAAACACAGGCCACTACAATGCTGGGCGCGATGATGCGGGCTGCGAGCGGAGGGGGTGATTGAGTTAGCGCCGACAGCCCATGGATCTTCACGCCCGTCTCTTTGTTACATAATTACAAGTTTCCCGCGCGTAGGCAGCGAGTGGCGCGACTCGGCGAGAATTGAATAACATTTCAATTAACACGCAGCTAATTTGTTATAATAGCACGGCGGCGTCGTCCACTGATCCCCCTCGGGACGCCCGCTCCCCGCTCCAGGGGCTCGGGATGATGATGATGTATGCGCCCGCCGTTGACCGGGGCCGGGCTCGGGCAGACCGCGCGGCTCTCATCGCTAACCCGCGGGCCGCCAATAACGCGGAGAGGTCCGGCGCGACGAGGCACCTCTGGCGGCGATGGTGCGATAGCCGGGTAATTAGAGGGCCGAGGTTGGTCACGGGCTCGGCCACCCGCCTCACCCGTCCCCGGGCTGCTGCTGCCGTAGTGACGACCCCGTCAGCGCCACGGGGCCGAGGTCCGCGCGCCGGGCGCAGCCTCATCTATCGGGGCGGAGAGACGGGGGCAGAGGGCTCGGATTGGAGGTGACCTGGCCAAGGAGCCGAGGCTTTACGAGCCTTCTCGCCTGCAGGCCACACCTGGTTGGATGTATAGCTCGTGATTAGGGAGAATAAAATCAGGGTATATTGATGGGCCGAGGCTTGCATCATCAGTCAAAGGTCCACCATCGCCAGAGTGCATTGGGTTAATATTGCTGGGGAATAGTGTTTTTCCATGAATGCTATTTTGGGGGCTACTATAACAAACTTGGATTTTTATTGTGTGTGGATATATAGATGCTTTAAACCAAAATGATGTTTAGTATGAACACATCTTGCAGACATTATAACAACAATGAAATGACATTCCATTTTCTTTTTTTTCTCACTATACAGTAATAATATTAAAAAAGTATAAAATATCCAATAATACTCTATTTGATCTAGAGTGGTTTTCTTAATGTCTTAAATGAGTGTTGTTTCAAATTTACGATATTTTCTTTTCATAAAGTAAACGTTTTAACACAATTTACCAGTATTAACAGAATAATGACCATAAACTATAACACTGTAGCCATGAATCTTCCCATCTTCACTAGAACACTAATCTTTCAAGGGAACTAACTGTGCACTCCAATAATTCATCACGATTTTCTCAAACAGTGTCTCCTGGCAAAATCAGATGCTCACACCTGAATCTCTGATGAAAAAAAGACCCGCTTCGCCTCAAGACAGTCATGCATGTCGTAAAGTAACTGTCGCTTGTCACTGTCTTTTCATTTGCTTATATTTCAGACTAAGCTTTCCCTTCCCTGGGCCATGTAGCCAATATTCATGCAGATACCGCCGGAGATTGATGGTTTCTGTTTGACAAGCAGATGAGACATCTTTAATAACTTTCTTTGGGGATTAATTTAGCGAAATGCCTGGACGTCAAAACCTGGATTGAGAGGCACCGTGGACTGCAAATTAAGAGGCACCAAGCAGGCGATGGAACCTCGTATGCAGCGGTTTACATCACAGGGGGATGATTCCGGAGAGTGGCCTCCAGACATAATTTCCATTAGCACCATCGAACCCATGGAAAGCATCCGCCGAAGAATTCCGCCCGTAAATTAGGTGAGCGATAATGAGTGAAAGAGGGTCGTTACCGCCGCTATGCTGGATTAATTCAAAGAAATCGAGTGGTTCGGGGAAGAGGTGAAGATGGTACAAAGCATAATTTGACGAATGGGGGTGATGTATAGGGATGGGGAGGGGGTGGAAGCGGGGGATGATGGTACAAATAAGCATAGTAGAGGGAGAGAATATCATATGAAGCCGCTATATGTAGGCCCCTATACGGTGTTGTTTGTTGAATGTCATGTTGATGAATAAAATCACGGTTAGTGGGAATCATCAACACGAGCCAATCCTCGGAAGCAGGCTAGTTTGATCATTCTTATCATATATATTGCAATCGGTGTTGAAATTTAACCAAAGCAAATTAAGTTATTTTAATTGATTTAGCACAGGATTGCTCAAATTTTGAATGCTGAATCACGGTTGCTCTTTCAGCAACGGTCTGCCTCCAATATTCATTGTACAAATGATCCGATCCTCCAATATATATTTTTTCATGTTCACATTGTTTCGTGGGGATTCCAATAGAGGGATATATGTCTACTGAATACTCTAAACTATATATAGTTAAGGAATCATTCACGACAATACACATGGAGTATTATATAACCAATGTACATTAAATAACGTATACACAACCCGTTGTGACAACCCCCGACCTACAACAGTCCACTATCAGGCCTCTTAGAAAAGAAAACAATCATATTTCAAATAACACACAAAACACTTGAAGAGAACAACAAACGTACGCCTCGTGTGCCGTAATCACCGTCCGGGGTCTGTGTGATGCCTGCTCGGGTGACGGCTGGGGCTGGGCCCGAGACGGGCGCTCTCGGGCGTTGCGAGGCTCGGATTTCTGGACGGCAGCTTGGCGGCCGCTCGGGGCCATGGCTCGGCGGAGGGTGCCGGGTGGCGTGTGCGTCGCGTGCCAGTGAGTGTACGTGTGTGCCAGTTAGCTGTGTACCTGCCTGTTCTGGGTGGCATGACCTCAGTCCTGTGGTGTGAGGAGACTGAGACGGGGTTTGAATGATTGCGGGTATTTGTGTTTTCCTACGTGTGAATTAAGATGTAGTTGCATGATCAGGTGTCTAGTTTTATTTAGGTAACGGGTTTGAGAAACAAGATTATATATTTCTGTGTGTTTGTGCCCGTAGCATTGCGATCGGCCAAGCCCTGATCTGTATCAGGCAACAGAATGTAAAAGCATATAATTCAAATGCTTAACGCACTGTTTATATGGTGTATGCAAGTGCATCGTCTCATATTGTGTATCTTACTTTCTCAACAATACTATAGTGAAATTAAAGAATATCCTCAAACTTTATATTGGTTTGAAACGTGTTTTCTATAAACTAAAAGAGTTGTGCAAAGGATTTGATGATTTCAAATTTCACTATTGCATGCTAAGAAAAACAGATATATTATACAAAATAACATTCTCAATTGCACACTCTGTCAACGTGTCAACGCAAGTGAATTAATATAGACATCATTATTTTAAACTAGTAGCATGTGCAAGTCACCCTATCGTCTACACACAGTTTCAATACAACTCGAACACAGAATTAAGAAACACAAACCCCTTTCAAAACACAGTTCTCTCAACAATACCTGCCATTTTGCGTCGGCTCTGCTCAATGCCAGCCCTTCATTTATTACCAGCAACACCCGAAGCCTATTGACAATCTTGACCACAATTTATGTAACTGGATCGCTTATTCCAAACAAACCGTTCCAACGGCGCCAGAAGAGATACTATTTAATCTACGTTTACTCGAGGATATTATTTGACTATTTGTAAGATGAGTTCTTGTCACAGTCTCTGCACACATAAGATTCCTAACCCATTTATTTTATACAGATTCGTTCGAAGTTTACATGATGTGAAATTGTCGCCATATATATCATGTACGGTGCTGTACATTTTCTTGTTTAAAAGTGTGATTTTCTCTCTGGAAAGGGTTATGAAATTTCACCTTTTAAAACAGTGTATAGTTTGAAGGATCTATAGGGACTCGTTTCGTATATATATTGGCAGCATGATATAGGCAGTGCACATTGTAAAACACTGTACACTTCAAAGCAATAACCATATAAACTCACATTCAAACCTATATGATGTCATTTGCAGTAGAACTTCTACAATGAGATAAACACAATTTTTCATGTTCCAAGCAATGTTGTAAATATATAGAGGACCACGATAGACCATATTAAGACCACCTCTGTATAAAGACCATATGAGGTCAATGCCATGGGTGGTCTTTAAAGAAGAGGTCCTGCGTATTTACTTTGCTGTACATGTGTACTTTTGAAGTCAACAAAGTTTCAAGTTGGAAGGAACAAGGTGACAGCGCCACTGTGCACCAGCCTCGCATCATGTCTCCCCACCATAATTAACCACACATAATTAGCCGACCCTGCGCACTGTCAACTCATCGTATCACTTTCTCCCCGCTTCCAATGTTTTGAATGTTATTATGATAATTTGTAACCGAAATAGCGCCGGCTCTGTAAGTCCAGATGCAAAGACAGATGCTGACTTTTCTTATCCTCCTAAAAATCTGTGCCACGAGCAATATGCGCTAACCTTGTAATTTCAAACGTGTTAACCGACTGTTTGTTACGCTAATTTCATTATTGTTATAGCCATGATGTGTTTTCTATTGCTGATAGAAAGCTAAACATGATATTACATACGGGCCTGTATCATTAACTCTTCGAGATCAATCAAACGACAGTTGTATGAGGAGATAAGCTAAAAACAAAGTGTTATTGATGGTCAAGTCTTGTGCAGTGTGGTTTGAACTAGCTTTTGTCTAGTGGCAAAACTCAATTACAATTATCTATTTCTGCTACTGCCGATGTCTAAAATATTAGTTAGGTTCAGTGCTCGTGTATAATTGGAAAAGACATTGTTGTAATTAGTGAGTCCAGTAGCTACCATGTCAAAACTCATAGAGCAAGATCTACGAATTATATAATCATAAAAATTGGCCACAAAAATCTCTAACCATACACTCTAACCAAATACAAATACACATACACAGTACGATGTATGCAAAATACATAGATATTTACTACACTCATTACTTTATGCACCGACGCTCGTCGTCCAACTAAAGCATATCTGCATAAATAGTTTGACTTCGTCTTTGATTCTCTGCAAGATGAAAGCCCTGGCGATGATTAGCCCTGTGGTTATCGCTTTCATAACTTGAGTTTATAAAATGTCTGCTTTGTGGTAATTACATTTGGTAATTCCGCCAGGGGCGCCACTCTCGCTGAGCGCTAGCTGCGATGATAACCCCGAGTGTGGTGGTGATCGCTGTTTTCGCATCCGTCTTTTTATTCCAGAGAGTGCGCATGCGTAATGAGCACTGCGCACGGAAACTGCGCATAAAAGAAGACATCTGAAACAATGCTGTCATGGCTACCACGAGAGGGGTTTATGATTCATGTTTATACACTTTTAGATGTAGTCTTTGATGTGCCTTTGTGCTTTAGATACATTTTACAGTGTAGCATATATGTGTACACAATGTGAAACGATATGCTATTTGATCTTCACATGTGTATGTATTATTTTGTAATAATGAATACTGCGGAACAGTAGCGCTTACAGTAGTACCTTCTATTAAGACCTCCTTTATAAAGAGACAAACTGTATGACAAGACCAAAAGAAGTCCGTAGACTGATAAAAAATATTAGTTTGTGTGACGGATTAAACGGAGACTGGGAATTGACTTACGTCTTCTAAGTATGTGGCAGGTCTTAATGCAATACCATTAAAATGGAGTTTTGATTGCATGTGTGAAACAGTACATGCTCTTGCATATCGTGGTATTATTGCTAAACCCCCTCGCCCGGCAGCCCCCCTCTAGGCCCTCTGCCCTAATGGTGAAGAAAGAAAATAAAAAAAGGTAAACAATGGAGAAGACATACTCGGTTTCTACTAGTACATCATTGCTCGAAACCGTCATCGCAATTCTGTCATTCATTATATTTGTCATCATGATCGTTAGTTCTCACTACACCTTTGATAGTGGTTTTTACAAACCATTCCCTGAGGTTCTGGACTTTGGACTGCAATAGAGTCTTTTTTTTCCATGTGTGCGTGTGTGGGTGGGTGGGTGGGTGTGGTGGGTGGGTGGGTGGGTGGGGGGATGGGGTGTGTGTGTCAGGCGTGTGTAGCAGTCATGGCTTTGAGTACATGGTCTGCAGAAAGAACGCATGCATTATCTAATTCTGAGGTGGACTGCTTATGACAATAACAAATAACAAGATACGGATATGTTCATATAAGTAAGATTTCATTATCACTATACCAGTGAATCTTCAAGATGGAAGGAATAGTAGTACACTGTAATCGTATATCACCAATATCACCATCACATATGTGTATATCCATAAAACCATATACATGCCACCTTATTTATTATTGCAGTTTATACACAGTGTCTGCCCTAAATACAACAGCTAAAACCTACATTTAAGTTTTCAATATAACTCTATGTATTTGGTATATGAAGCAAATGGTTTCATTTATAGTTTTGTTGTTCTTTTCTGTATACTTTTCTAACCAAAATCACTTTGAGGCTAGAAAAGTAACAGAGAGTGACAACAAAACTATAAATAACACAGAGTTTTGAATTGGTCTATAGGTGTTTCTACTAATGTACTGCTATCGTTATTAGCAACATTATAACATCCGCCAGGAGCCACGAGAACCCGAAGGCGACCACTTGTCCGTCTGCCCCAGGACAGAAGCACCCCGATGATGGCTTCATTGAACCCTTCTGGTCATCGTCCAAAGTACATATACCAAGGATGACAGCACACTTTGCCTAAAGGAGGCAGAAAGTTCCCCACATTTAGTTGACTTGTTGAAATTCACTTTTTATATACACCTTATGTGGTTTACGTATACAGTGCATCGAATAAGATTTACCTTTTTTGTCTAAAAGTATCACTCTGTTGTAAAACTATATTGTTTTTATGATGAGTAGTAAAAGTTAATCAGTGATCAACAGAATGTAAATTTCAACAGAATATGAATCACAATTTACGATAGATTTATTCGTGATATTTTTTCATATGAACTTCTCTTATAACACAATCTGCAGACTTGAAGGCTTTACCTAAAATATGACATCAATTCCAAGTACGTTTTTATATATAATTTCTATCAAAAGAAGTCTCAGTCGAGTTGTTTTACATAAAAACTTTGGCAAAGAACTGCCTACATATTTGGCATGGGGAGTGAAAGTTGGTGCCAATTGAGATGTTTATCAGCCTTGAAAGCTGAAGAAGATGACATGACTTTTGTCCATGTAATTTGGCAATGAGCTTTTCTATTTATCTGACTACCAACGAAGACGTAAGCATATTTCAGGTGGATAGCACTTTATCTGAACACATTCGCAGAAAGTCGTTATCTGTACATATTTCGTAATATATCATCAAGAATTCCATCAACCTGGTTTTCTGACTGTGTCCTTTTTGTTTCACATTCCATTACCATTACAAATATCAAGCAAATAATTACGCGGCACCAGAATCGTACATTAGTAATAGAAAAGAGTATACACCCATTCCAATTATCAAGCAGTAAAAGATATACTCTTTAGAATACACGAAAAAATATGTATGTGTACAAAATGTACATGTACGGTCTTCACTTGACGTCTATAACATCCATATGTATGCACTCTACTATCAAGTGAAAGTAATGTCTGTTAAAGGTGTCAAGATTGCCCCGTTTGTCCAAAATAATTGCTTGTTTTCGTGTGTCAGTGTAATAACTTTCCCATCTAATGATTTATAACTGTGAACTATTTCCTAGTCTGCATACAATGTAATTCATTATCTTATCCCGTGTATCATCTGGAATAGGACACAAGTAAGAATGTATTTATATGTGTGCACCTGGACACGCAAAACACAACGCACTCGACATCACTCGGGGGGGGAAAAACCGAGAACATTATGACGGTAAACGTGGTGGTTGCGTGATTTCTAACGCACGAAGTTTCTTTGACAATGCCCGATGCCACGAATATAGCGCTATGACGATCTTCCGCGCGCGGCAGTGGAACATAACAAACTCAACTGTACAGATGGAAATGACAATACAGGTATAGATAGAATACTTTCTAGATAGTGCAGGTGAACCGAACACAAAAGTTTCGGCCCACGTTAATCTACTTTTCTTGTCCAAGCCCGAGGCGATCTGTGAAGTAATTCAAGATGAAGACGTGGAAAATATATCAGTGGCACCAAATATGAAAGACTAATCAGGAAATCTCATGCATAAGAGATGGGGAGATGGGTCTTGAAGCTTCCTTGAGGGGAAGTGAGTGCAAATTACCGCCAGTATTGCATGTATGTCCACCGGCAAAGGCTTTTGTTTCATCCAATAATACCGTGAATGGATTGGCGAAGTGCAAGGAATCGTACTATTAGATGGAAATGGGATAATCAAATCATGCAAATGTGTGATACTTTCGGTCGTATTCTAAAGGAAGCAACTTGTCCTGCAAATTCCGTCTTTACGGATTAGAGTTGACCGCACGTGTCAACAAATCAGTTAGCTAATCAAAATACCGATGCCTGAAAACAATACCAGAACTCCAGTGGTGTAGAATGGAGTACTGGAAGTTTGTACCGCCCCTTGAAAACCACCAAATGAACAAAATTTACATGTGAAAACTCTCCAAAAGTTTCGAGACCCCCCCCCCCCCACACACACACACAAAAAAAAATAGAAAAAAACCCCGAAAAACAAACAAACATAAACACCAACAAAAACAATAACCTTATCATTCGCTTATCATATTGCATCCTGAGAAGTGTGCTATGACTGGTTAATGTGGGTTGGTAAATATCTCACAAGGAATCTGTAACACCGATAGAGTAACCTATGCATATGTGAGAGGCAAACGACACCTCTTACATCGGATACTTGTATATATTCTGTGTAAGGCATCGACCATTTGATCTCAGGGGGGTAGCTATTTTCACCATAGTTTCAATTATTTTGTCTCATGAAATTTGACATCTAATTCTTTTTTCTTAGATAACTGAACCTTAATTATGGAGCCAAATAAATCCTTATTATTTTTTTCACCAATTTTCAGCCTTGCGTTATTTTTTTCAATATTTTTGTTGCCACCCCCCTCCCTGAGATCAAATGGTCGATGCCTAAGAGGCGTCGATTTCAACGAGATTTACATTTTATTCTATATAAATTGCTCCCATGAGCTGTACGCTTTATCGATGTGAAAATGGTCATTGTTTTTCCAATGTCAATATCGCCACAATGCCATACCTCCATTGAATGTAGACATACTTACTTTAAGACTGGTTTCGAAGACCGTATACTAGTATAACGTTGTGTCATCGGCAGAGTTTATGGGATACGCGCTTTGTCAGACTGTCCTGGTGAGTGAAATTCATAATGCACTCAGATAACAA
>CM032664.1:64225033-64249850 GCA_019095985.1 Streblospio benedicti | reverse complement strand
TCCGGTTCAGACGATGCTGTAAGTAAAAGTAAAAGTTGTCTACACCATTAGCATCTGAAGGCCATTGAAAGAAGAACAATTCCGTATCATTATTTTCCGATGTTAGTGTCGTCTATGGATTTTAACGATATGAAAATGGACTGGGATTTTCCCATAGATGAGTCCACATACACAAATGACTGGGGCGTTAATTCATCTTTAAATCTGGATTGAAGTCAATCTTGAATTGGCATGCAACTGTATTTATCTATCATGTATTAACGTAATTGTTTGTATTTCACCAAAAGACGTTGCTCAGTAGACAAACCTCATAATCGCTCAATGAACGCAGTCTTGCTGCTGCGTGTGATAAGTAAGCATTGGAAGAATGGTTTAAGTTTCTTTTTACATTATGACTTTGTGAGTGTAATTTATGGACTTGTTAGGAATGCATGCATGTGTAGTTTCCAAGAGGTACGTTGTGGTCATTCTAAATAGCCTGTTTGTTCATATTGTAATTGTCACTTGAATGTTGTATTGAATGAATGCTTGCAAACAGGACTTGGAGCTTGTACTAATTGTTCTATTTCTGTGTTGAAGTGGTACTAACTATATTTGTGCAATAATTTGCATGTAAATAAAAAATACGAAGTTAATATTATGCTCCAGCTCGTGTGATGAAGATTTGTGCAGAAGTCTAATAAAAACTAAAAAAAAAAATAATAAAAGAAAGAAAGAAAAAAAAACAACCTCGGACGATAGCCAGAGCAGTAACAAAGAAATTCACCGTCGACAGCTGAAGGCAACAACATTTATTATCTCTCTGTGTTTTCCGATATAAATGGTGTCTGCGGCGCATTGAATTTTATGGACATGGTGGACTGCTGGGATTTTCCTAGTGATTATTCGACAAAGACAAATGACTCGGGTGTTAATTATCTGGATTGAAGTCAAGCTTGTATTAAAATGTCACTTAATATTCTACCAAACTACATTTTTGGGGTATTAGTCGGTTGACTTTAGTTAGGTTTTTCATCCACAGGAGTATGTGGTAGGGAACCTAGGTATCATGGTATTTTGCGATTCACCTGAGCACTTGGATTACAAGGAAGAACTCTCAACGGACTTGCATCTCTGAACAGTTGTGCCGGTGATGAGAAAAACATTGGCGGTACTTTTTTTTCATTTTTTTTACAAAAGCCATGCATTCTGATAGAAATGTCCATCAGGCTAGTTAATGTAATGATGAACTCAAAAACATACGCACATTTCTTGCAGCAAAGGACGTGACGTAGGGTAAACTTGATTGACACTAAAAATTGTAACGGTTGTAATTCTACATTGCAAGGATGACTTGACTCCATATTGAAAGTGATACGTGGATTCACCAGTGTATTTTTCCACAAGGAATGATTGATTTACATGTCCCCAACTCCAGCGTATAGAGATCACCCACCCAAACCCTCGTCCTGACGAGCAGTGAAGGTTTGTGCACAGTGCATTTGCTCGCGCAAACACAAAAGAAATCCTGATAGTCGTAATAATGTCTACATTTTAAACCAAATTAATTGGTTTTAACGATAAAAACAAGAAAAAAAGACTTTCTTAGAAATGTTCGTCATGCTGCTTACAGCCCCATGTTTTTTAAACGTACATAATAGTTAAACGCTTGTGTAAGTCAAACGTCACAATACAGTCACCTATATTGTGGAGGGGTGCAGAAAGGCTGAGTGTGTTCATGTTGGGCTGAGGTGGTGGTGGTTTGGGGGAGGGGGGTTATGGCTGGTTGTGAGGAAATGAGGTGAAGGGGGGGCATATAATATGCACCAGATATATAGATATTAGAGGGATCAATCATTGCTATATACATGTAGTGTGTGTATGGCTATGACTTATGCCAATGGGAGGAAGGTGATGGAGTTGTATTCTATCCGTCACAGACCTGTATTGTGACTGGAGCTGGTGTGAGGAAAGAGATATAGAGGGAAGGATAGGGAGGGAGGAGGATTTAATGTGTTCCGGATCTCTTCTGTCTCAATCCGAGCAGCGCAGGGTATACAGCCATAATTTGCTATAATTTATAAGTTACTGATACTCCTGTATCATGTATATTGATAGGCGTGGTCATCAAACTTAATAGCATATCTTCAGTGAACATTGTTTATGCAGATGGGAATATCTTCATAAAAATGTATTAGTCAATTGGTTGGCTCTAATACTTTCTTACAAAATAAAATTGCTTTTAAGAAGCCTGAAACACCTAGTTTGCTATTGTTGGAGAGCGTGCATTTGAAGAATAGTGTGTTGCAAAGAATTTTAAGAAATACTATTTTTTACCTGAAAAAAAAAAGATAAAACAATTTTAAGGACCAATTTTTTAGCTTTATTGAAACACAATTAGGATTGTTATTTCATTCATTTGTTTCTAAATATTGTTCAGAGTGTCTGTCTTTCACCGTAATATTGTTTTTACCATTTATCGTTGACCCAATAAGAATAAAAGTAACATTAATACCAATATAGCATTTCAATTACTGGTCCTTAAGTCAAAACTTAAATTTGCACAATTTCATTTTGATGATGTTTAATAGATGGCAGCACGTTTACGAAAACCGGGCACAACGAAAACAGAAAGAACTTATAAACTGACGATGCTGTTTGCGTTATGTTATCATGACAGTCAGGTTCTCCGAAGCAAATTAAATTCAATGTTTTGATAATTAATGTTTTGTATATTCGTGTCATCTATAAATTCCATTTCTGGTATTTTGTGTTGATCTAAATACATGTATGTGATTGCTAGCATTAAATACCGGAATTCTCTTCTTTCTCAATTAATCTTTGCCATATACATCTAGTGTATGTATGGCTATGACTTATGCAGATGGGAGGAAGGTGATGGATGTGTATTCTATCCGTCACATACAGGTACCTGTATTCTGGCTAGAGCTGGTGTGAGGAAGGGGTACAGAGGGAAGGATGGGGAGGGAGGAGGATTTAATGTGTTCTGGATTTGATCTGTTTCAACCCGAGCAGCGCCGGGTAGACTGCTAGTATATATTAAAATATTATGCTGCTATTTACTGTAAATAATAAAAATTATTTATGGTGTCATTACATTGGTACACATCAAGGTAGCATTATAACATAAATATTTGTCATGATCTGTCAAATGGCAATTATAAAAATAAACTGCTATTTACTGTAAATAATCAAAATATATGGTGTCATTACATTGGTACACATCAAGGTAGCATCATATCGTAGATATTGGTTTTGATCTGTCAATTGTTAAAAACAGTTAGCGAAATATTCTCCAAAACCCCGTATTTTAGTGGAAAATGAAAAAAAAAGTGTGAAGTGGGAAATGAGCTAAAATTTAAGTGCAAAGTAGAAATAGCCCCCCACACACACACACACCTAGATCCTCAATTATGTATTGCATCCTTATTTGTATTTCATTGTACATTGTACATCAAGTACATTGAATCCGAATATTTTTAAGTGAATGACGTTTATAAACGTCTATTACGTATACAAATAGTATATTGCATGCTTATAGATATGTGCTGTGAGGTACACGACTATGCGCAGTAGTGTCAGCAGAATATTAAAATACGTTAACGTTGTGTCCGGATCCCGGATTTTGTCAAAAGGGGAGGAAACACTAATTGGTGCAAACAGGAATGTCGGACTGCAAATTAATAACATTCCATTTCCTCGCAATGGTCTAATAAGGGCAGTATAGTGACCTCTACTTCCCAGATAGTGGCAGATTGAAAGTAGTGATAAAAACACCAACATTGAATTTTGTGTGTCAGAAGATATTAGAGGTGCCGATGCCTTTTAAGTGGTTAGTGGAAAATGGCATTAGAATTAAGTGGGATGTGGGAAATTGGCAAAAATTAAGTGGTCAGTGGGAATTTGGACAATTAAGTGGAAGAAATTACCAAAATTAAGTGGGAACAAATTCTAATTTTAGTGGGAAACTATAAAAAAATGCACAAGTAGGGGTCATGCACGTAAACTTATAACAATTTGAAATTGATTGTCATAATATCATGTCATTTTTCGTAAAAGTAAACAAAATGTTCATTAAAAGTACGCATTTTAGTGGGAAATGAAAATATTAAGTGGGAAGTGGGAAATGAGCTAAAATTTAAGTGGGAAGGGGGAAATGAGCTAAATTTAAGTGGTAAGTGGGATCAGGATCCCCCACTCCATCTAGACCCTCATTGAAGCCACCGCCATCTGTGATATGGTGGCCGGGTTCATCAGCAGCGTGAAGGGGAAAGACTGTAAGGCGATGGCTAGAGGAATCAGTCAACGTGTAGAAGCCAGTGAGGGCGGCAATTGGAATTGTATAGTTAGTGAACGTGGTAAAGAAGCTAGTCTTGTATATACGTTGGGTGAAGTGTCACAGTGACAACTATCAGGTGACCTTGTATACCAACGCATAAACACAGAAAACAACGGCGCCACAGTAACTGTTACGGAATATCATCATGTAAAACTCAACAACGATGATATGCCTACTATAAATATCTGTGATAACTTAACTGTGAAAGGTAGCCGCGTGTAATGTCTGGTAATATAGCCTGGCTAATGGTTAAGATAATGGATACATGATTTATATATACTGGATAAGATGATGAATATACCATTAATTTATAAAATGAACGTTTTGCTTGATTTTAAATCTAATGTAATGTGGTGGTTTATAGTCCTGATCCCAGTCTGGCTCTCATGACTTTACAATTTACACCAGGTCATTGGCACACTTATTGATCAGCATTTGATCAGTTCTCGTATATTTGCATCGGCAGCACATTCAGCGCACAATGCTCATCACTCACACAACCCCTCGCTCGCTCTTTCAACCCAATGACTTGTACCTATTTAACGTGTAGGTACCACTGAGCAGTGTGCAACCTGTTAGAGGTAGTTTTGCCCAACACCCACCATCAGACCCGACTGGGAATCGAACCCACGACCTTCTGGTCACGAATCCAACTCCCTAACCATTCGGCCACGGATGCACATTGCTATGAATGGTCATGGTTTGTGATAATTAGCCAACATACAAAGATTCGTGTATCAGTTGGTTTTGTTTTCCTTAATTATTAATTGTAAACTAAATAAATCAGTGGAAATCAGTAGAATGCTCTAATTGTTCACTCATTTAACATTATAACACAATCCTCTATTGTGTCTGATGACTGCCCCAAGTTCTCTTGATACATTTCTCATCACTTACAAGGCCACAATATCTTTCTCTTCTACATAGAGTAGAACCTTCCATTAATACTACCTTTATACGGACACCCTCTCCATATAAGATCATATATCGTGATCTCAAGTCTTCATCGTTTGTACAACGTGGAGATGTTTCTTACTTGATTACCTTCTATTCACATACATAAGTCGTTGCGATGGTGTACTAAGTAGTCGGCAAATAACACCAGTCAAAAACAAATCTCTTGTGCGCAGTCTGTGATGTTTATTAGATGTTTTTTTAGGATTTTACTGCCATTTACATAGCTTTACACGTAGGTGAACGTATGAGGTCATCCAGCCAACTTATCCAGCTTGTGGCCAATTGGTGTTGGAATCCTATTGGTGTTACATATCAATATGTTGTTGATTTCAGTGGGAAGTACCCCACGTGACCGCCGTAAGCAATTGCGAAGGAGCCTCAATCTGCGATATCATGGCCACGCCATCAACACCATGAAGGGAAAAGACGGAACCCGCCAACGTGTAGAAGCCAGTAAAGGATGCAGGTGGAACGGTGTAGTTGGTGCACAGGAGAAAGATACCTTTTGTATGAGACAAAGGCTGTTGGATGTCACAGCGACAATTATGGAGTAACTCTGTATAGCCATTAACAAGCATCGAAAACACAAGTTCAACAATAGTTTCTAAACTAGGATAATATAATCCTTGTTTAGAAACTATTGTTGAACTTGTGTATTTCATATCCAGGATAAATGAATTTCCATCAACAGAAGCATAGAAAACAGCACCAAACAAAAGTAACTGTTCTGGGATATTATGTACCACTACTACTCCGTATTTTTGTTACAGTGATAAAGGATACTTGAGTGTAGTGTCTAGTTTTCAGATGTATGATAGGTGTATTCTCGATAAGATCATAGATATATTATTGATTTATGGAAAATGCTTGCCGGATTTCAAACAACCGCTACAATGGTCATGGCGGTAATAACGGCAAAATAAATAGACCCATAGATCCCTTATTCGTGTGGTCTACACTTGTGAACGGAACAAAATGAAAATCAGTGGACAGTTCTAGGTGTTCCCTCAATTATCATTACAATATTTACTCATTGCTTTGGACAGCAGAGGAAGTTTGGCATGCCAAACTTCTACGACCACCCTTCGTCTTGTTCTGCCGTAAAGCGAGGGGCACATTCCACCTTGCGGCGGTGGTCGCCGCAAGGCATGGTGAGGTTTGCGGCGTCTACGGCGTTTTCCGCATGCAGTGACAAAAGTACAGTTGTGGCACATGCGCACGGGCTCCGTGCGTTATGAGTGCGTCGGCACAGGGAGTGTTTTTTATTGAGGTGGCCGTGCCCTCAACTTGCATAGATCGTGCGATGTACTCGCGTATTACTTACGTCCTACGCACCATGTGGTTACAAAAGTACGGGATCCGCACGTTCATGGTACAGGCAACGCACGGCCCCAGTACTGTGTCTGTGCCGACAACGTGCGGGTAAATCATCTGCGTTTAACGTAAGGTCTCCACACTGCCTCCTCACGGGCAGACCATGACGTAGTGTGGTCGTAGAAAAAGTTTGACAAGCCAAACTTCTTCTACGGCCACCGTACGGCCTTGAAAAAACGTACGTTTTCCGCACTGTGCACTCACGGATCGTTACGATTTCTGTGCGTTTTTGTCGTAGACTGGCTGTAGACCCACCTTGCGGTGGAATGTGCCCCTCGCTTAGCCTCAATCATTCACCAAACAGTATTCTAAACCTTTTAGGTAGTACCGTGTCTATTCTATATTGGATTACACGTACGTGAAACAGGATACAAACACAAATACGATGCTGTAGATGCTCTACAAACTCTGGAGTCTCACTATCCACACGTCGTCTTGATCCGCTGTGGTTAATTGCAATTGATCACCAGTTGCCGTGAATTTAATCTCACAGATCAGTCGCTAATTTTCACAAGGGGGTGGGGGTATTGTGTACTGATAAGCACAGCATCCCTTATATACACTCCACCCAATGCTTCAATATACAGAAAGTGAGCACCCCACCCATCTGCACCCCTCTCACCCCTGTACCCTCCTAACCGGATCACACCGTCCCAGTACCACCACTCTCATATCCAACATCCCACATTGTGGCCTTTATTCACACTTCCACAGTTTATATAACCATGTCCTTAAAATCTCACAACCCTCTTTGTATTAAATTTTACTCTCCCTGTTCTTGCAAGCAAGCTCCTACTCTTTATATTTGCTTTTTCGCTTTTTCCCCAACATCCCACTTCCTTGGTCTCCCACCTCATTGATAAAGACCACACCATGTTTCTTTTCTACATGCAATAGAACTTTCAATTAATACCATCTCTGTATAGAGACCAACTCCATAGTGAGACCACATCTCAATTCTTCATCATTTCCACATGATGTAGGGGATTATCTTACGTAATAACCTTCAATTCACACACTTAGAAGTAATTTATCAGTAAAGCAGACAGCAACAGTCAGTCCATAGCTCCGTTGTAAGGGAGCGCACATAAATTACTTCCCAGGGGGGTGTCGGCCATTTGGTTTAACCAACTTTGAAAAATTCAGTGACCCCCATTTCTGAAAATGAAAAAAAGTGAGTGAACCCCCCCCCCCCACACACACACATACACACACCTAATTGCACAATAAAAGTGTACATCAGTGGAACCATACATATTTTGTTGATTGAATGTTATGCAAAGTAGTTGAATAGGCTTCTGATCCAGACAGTGATCACCATGTATTCTTGCATTAAAAAGAATAAATTGGTTTTGGTATAAACATATATATTGTTACGTCATTCTTGTTAAAATACTTGCAGTTTTCTCAATTCGCGCCAAAAGTTAAATTAAATTTAAAATTTAAAATTGAACGACCCCCCCCCCTGGACACTATGTAAAACTGAGCAACCCCCCACCAAATGGCCGACCCCCTCTGGGAAGTAATTTATGTGTGCTCCCTAACTGCATAGTAAGTGGATGGTAAATAGCGTTTGCCGAAAAACACCACTTGTGCACAGTCTGTTAAGCCCTTGTCAGAGAGTCACGATTGTTCATCACTAAATTCTGACCGTGCGGTAGGATACAGAAAATACAGGAAGGAAACAGGAGTCTGCGTTTTGAATCTATTCGTCTATGATGAGGCAATGTGTCAACTAACACTGGCTACAAAACCACGGCTAAATTCGGTTTCAACATTGGGGACTGTCTGACTGTGACATTAGCACATGCCAGCGTCGAGAGGTGATGGGAGCTTGTTTTACAGGAGCGCCTTTATTTAAAACCACCTCTTTAAGGCCACCGTCTCTGTAATGATCACACCGTTTCTCCCGATCAGAAACCTCTGCAAAGAGACCACGACGAGCAAAGACAGACCACCTCTCTATTAGGACCACTTGAAGTCAGCCCTTTGGTGGTCTTAACTGAGAGGTTACACTGTTCATAACTAAGATGATAACCAAAGAAGTCCACCACCTGTGTGTGATACGTGGTATATTAAGAACATGTTCAAAATGCTGACTTTTTTTACTACAGTAGAACTCTATTCTCCATTAACAGCGGCAAGCCAGATCAAGAGGTGGTCTCTTTATGGAGGTTCGTGGTGTTGTTGTTCAATAGGATTCCAGACCATGAAGTCAAAGGTTTATTTTGGTGGTGTTCTTTTCTAACAGTCGACTCCTGTTAGAGGTGATCATAACAGAAGGTTCTATTGTACGGTGAATCACGTAACCAATATGCAAATGAGACAAATAGTGATCGGGCGATTTGACGCATGCGCATTGCAGATTGTTGTGGACAGAGTCGCAACGGAGGAATTCCCTCTTATGGACACTCGTTCAGGACAATGGGGGTAATTATACATTATTCTATACTTCTTGTTTACTGGGAAAATGTTATCGTGTATCATTTCCTCGGATTATGCCGTTCATGCTCTCAAATTATAGTGATTCAAAGTCCACATCCAATCATAGTTGTTCAATGTCAATGGACTAGAAGTTTAATTCCGCTCTGATGCGTAGAAACGTGATGGTCAGTTTATGAAGCTCTCCTGGGGCCTGTTTCACTAAGGGGTCATTCACAAATGACGTCATCCGGCAGGGGGGGGGGGTAGGTAGCAAAAGATGAAGAAAGGTGACAGGGGGGTGTCTAGAGCACTTGGATGATGTCACCTTTTGAAAAAAAGTTCTAGTTATTTAAAAAAAGATAATAAACGAACGGGTACGGGTTGAATGTACGATTGAATGGGTAAGGTGTAACAATATTTAAATTAGTTGAAATTATGTTGTCAATGTTGAAAATATTGACAAATGAATAGTGTCGAGATGTGAAAGACTAAACGCAATGTTATGTTGACAAGGTTGAAAATATCAATAAATGAAAAAGAACGTTAAAAAAAAACAAAAAAAAAAACAGTATTTGAACTTAATTTCTGACATGTTAAGTGAGTTGTGTACTATCTATCACATTGCCTCGTTCGCTTTATGTCCTCAATACATTTGTAAAATTATGTCTAAATTATGGACATTTATATTGAAATGTATTTATATTATCGCACAGTTAAATCATTGTTAAATGTTATCGCGAAACGTTGTCGCACAGGGTAAGGGGGGTTGCAAAGATGATGAAAGGTGACAAGAGGGGGGGGGGGGGTAAAAGACGCCAAAAATGAGGTGACGTCATTTGTGAATGATCCCTAAGCTGTTTACGTTTACAGGCAGGCAAACTGAAACGATATCGTTACAGTATCAAAACGTAATTTTTCAGTTTCACTAAACATTTCTTCGTTTTATGGAAACGAACTACGATGGCTGATATCGTTAACACTTGACGATCCCCGTTGATTTTTCTCACTCGTAAATGGCTGTGAGAACCGTAATACAAGCGCCGTAAGTAGGCCTACACAAATTCGCTACAAAATGTGGTTGAAACGAAGAGAAGAGGGTTTATAAGGAAGGTGGATGATCAACATTGTACAGTATTTTCAGTGTATAAACTGACATGTGTAGTACTTATGTAATGCACCTGTATATATGTAGAACAAGCGGTAAATAAAGTTAGTTACCATACATGGCGCAGTCAGCAGGATAGAAAAAAGTATATATGTTTGAAAAAAAAAATGACTTCCGTAAAGTGCCCTATAACGGATTGTACATATAAAACAGAAGAAGTTGCCGAGGGGCTCGCGGTAGTTAATGAAGTTACATGCAGCTGTACACAGTACTCCACATCCCTGTATAACAAGAACAAAAAAGCCAGACAGACCAGGTATAGACACCGGATGCTCTGAATCAGAATGGGCTTCCTTCAACCGTGAGTGGAACATCTACACAAAACGGTCATGCATTACAGGAGATGAGTTGAAACACGAACTGAATGCTGCATGCACGACTGAGCTGCGTCGATGCCTCCTCAACTTCGTAGGTGAGAGCGAACTTGATAAATGTACACATGAAAAAGCTGTTATGCTACATTAAAGAAATAGCAGTAGAAAGTAAAAATATCTCCGTGCATAGGCAAGAATTTTATGGAATGGAACAATCACGTGATGAGCCAATACGCCTATTTATGGGACGTCTACAATCCAAAGCATCCCATTGTGATTTTAAGATAAAGTGTACCTGTCAAACGGATCTATCATATGCAGAGTCCATGGTTTCTGATCAATTGGTTGTTGGCCTCTATGACAAGGAAACACAAGGTGAGGTGCTGGTAAAACACTCTACTTTGACAACACTGAAGCTGAATTTCGAATATCTCAGCGCTATTGAGCAGGGTCAACAAGCAAAACGAAGTTTAAACACATCCACAATAGGTATCACAAAGTCACAATATAAAAAGAACGAGATGAAGTCTAAACACCATAACAAAAATGAGACACAAGAGACACTACCACGTGGTTGTACAGGGTGTGGCAGCAAGGACCATGGTCAGGAACCCGCAAACCTCGTAACCTTCATTGCCCTAACTGGGGAGTCACCTGCTCAAAGTGCTTGAAGCGAAATCACTCACATGTACATGTAGTGTGCTTTGCCAAGGAGCCGACAGCAGTAGCAGCAACCCATAGTGATGATGCACACACATCGAGTACAGAAGTGGATGGATCAAGTATGGGAATGCTTTCATCAAGTCTTTTGGCATTGACTGCAAAATGTCAAGCAAAAGATGTCGACACATTAAAACAACAAAAATAGAGCAGATACTGGCGCCCAAACATGTGCGTGCGACCTAGACACCTTAAAAGATATTGGGTTACACACGGACGATCTACTACCCACCAACCACTGTTTACTTGGTGCGACCAGTGATAGATTAGATATACTAGGTGCAGCTCTAGTTAAATTAAAGTATGGAAGCCAGAAAACGAAAGTTATGATATATGTATGTGGGAACGTAACAGGAGCATACCTCTCTGAAAGTGCTCAAATACAATTAGGCATAATCGAGGAGAATTTTCCCCACCAGTCACAGATGGCTCCAATGTACACCGAAGATACCGCTAGTAAACTAGCAGCATGTGGCTGCCTCAAAAGGACAGACACACCACCAATATCCACATGTATTCCTGACAGTTTAAAAAACGCACCACCTCATGAGCTTGAAGCATGGATCCTCACATACTACGCATCGTCTGCATTTAACGTGTGTGACCATCAACCCCTACCGAATGTCTGGGGAACCCTTGCAGGTCCACTACAAACCAGATGCAGCCAAGCGCGCATCACACCAATACCTGTACCCCACCACTGGAAGGAAGATGTAAAAGCAACAGCTAGATGCCGATGTAAGACTTGGAACAATCGAAAGAGTACCACAAGGGACACCTACTATTTGGTGTTCGAGAATGATTGTCGTCTCAAAGCATGATGGTCGCCCACGAAGAACTGTTGATTTGCAGTCACTAAATGCTGCCACATATAGAGAGACTCACCATACACCGTCGCCATTCACCCAGGCATCCATGGTACCACCACATACAATTAAAACGACATTAGATACATGGAATGGGTACCATGCGCTCCCTTTATCTCCAAGTGCGAGAGATGCTACCACATTTATTACAGAATGGGGCCGCTATAGGTACCTCCGTGCCCCCAAGGCTTCCATGCTGCAGGCGACGCCTACACACGAGCATATGATGACATTACAATCGACTTTCCCAGGAAGTCTAAAGTCGTGGATGACACTGTGCTGTGGGATGACTGCATTGAAAGCGCATTCCACCACACAATAAAATATATAGACTTATGTTCTCGAAATGGCATTGTATTTAACCCCAAGAAGTTTAGATTCGGTAGAACCGAAGTGGAGTTTGCTGGACTACTTCTCACAGAAATTGGCATCAGTCCATCATCAAAAATGACTGAAGCAATTACCAATTTTCCCATACCCAAAAGCATCATCGATGCACGTTCATGGTTTGGTCTGGTTAACCAAGTAGCTTTCAGCACAGCAATTGCACCATTAATGGAACCACTAAGAGACCTCCTTAAAAGCGATCGTTTCTACTGGGATGAGGCGTTATCAGCTGCATTTGAAGAATCCCGGCAACAAATACTACAGAAAATCAAACATGGGGTTCACACGTTTGAGGTTGGAAAATCAACATGTCTTAGTACTGACTGGAGTAAAGAAGGTGTAGGATTTATACTGCAGCAGAAATCATGCACTTGCAATATGGAGTTGGCCCCATTATGCTGTAATGATGGCTGGCAACTGGTGCTAGCTGGCTCCAGGTTCACCACTCTTGCAGAATCACGGTATGCACCAGTAGAAGGTGAGGCACTTGCAGTCACTTATGCACTTGAAAAGTGCCGCCAATACATCATGGGATGCCCAGATTTGACTATTGTAGTGGACCATGCACCCCTCGTCAAACTATTGGGTGACAGGTCACTTCATGACATATCCAACCCTCGGCTGCTACGTCTAAAGGAAAAAAAACACTACTATATAATTATACAATAAAGCATATCCCTGGTGTGAATAACAAAGGCCCAGATGCTTTATCCAGGAAACCAGTCTCTCTCATACCGGACAACGATAACACTATTGAAGAGACTGTTGTGAGTTGTGCAGTCAGTTGGGAACGAATTGAAGAAGCCAAACAAAATGATAATGACTTGGTTTCCCTTGCAAATTACATCATACAAGGCTTCCCTGTGACGAAACAAAGCTTACCTGAAAAAATACAACCATTCTGGGGCGTCCGTTTTGACCTTCATTGTGTCGGAGATTGTATATGTTAAGGTTCGCGAATCGTCGTACCACAATCACTCAGAACAGAAATTCTGGATGGATTACACAGTGCTCACCAAGGTGTTAGCAGCATGAAAGCACGTGCACATCTCTGCATTTACTGGCCTGGAATGAATAAGGACATTGCTGACAGACGTCGCAGATGTAGACGTTGTGATGAAATAGCACCATCACTACCTGCACTACCACCTACCCCACCTGTCGAACCAGAGTACCCATTTCAGCAAGTAGTTGCCGATTACTTTGACCTAGCTGGCAGAAAATTCCTAGTATATGCTGACAGATACACAGGATGGGCTACTGTATCAGAGCCAGTGCATAGTAAAAATGACACGAGGAATCTTATGTGTAGCCTTCGCGAATGGTTTGGCATTTATGGCGTACCTGAAGAATTGGCATCAGACGGAGGACCTCCTTTCCCCAGTCATGCAATGAAAGAGTTTTATGCATCATGGGGAGTACAACACAGGATATCTTCAGCGTATCTCCCACATAGTAATGGTAGGGCAGAGCTGGCAGTAAAAATTGCAAAGCGTGCACTGATGGATGCATTGAACTCATCAGGCCATCTGGACTCTGACAAAGTGACAAGAGCCCTCCTACAATACCGCAACACACCAATGCAGGGAATTGGACAGTCTCCGGCTCAACTTTTATACGGGCGTACCCTTAAAGACCACATACCAACCGTTAAAGACTTACTGTGGACTTGTGGACAGTTTGGCCGCTCTACGTTGGCTAGTTGATTTATGCATGAAGTGACAAGGGATCGTCACAAATCACGTCATCGTATTTGGGGGCATTTCTGGCACCCCGCCCCTCCGGTCATTTTGCGTCATTACTCCCCCCCCCCTTCCGCAACTATGAGGTGTCATTTTACAGTACAGATATCTGCTGCCCCCCGCTCATTACTACTATCTATATAAATGGAAACTATGCCAGCAGCGTCGCGTATATTAGCATGCTATGGAGCAAAAAACAACATCAACAAAAAATATTCACACTCTTGATGCCTGGACCCCTCCAGTCTACAATGACATCATTTTACTCTGGACCCCCCATTTGCCTCACTGTACACACACTGACCGTCAAGATCTCCGTGAGATTTGTCAGTAGACTGGCGGTAGACTAGCCGTGCAGCCTAATGTGTTCTAGGCATTACTCAAATCACATGATCTTGGGAAATTCCAAAAGGATGTAGAGGGCCACATTTAGTGCAGGACGGAAGTCTAGTCTTGACATTGCTTTATAGAATTATATGCAATTCATACAGCCCCCAACACCCCACCCACCCACCCCCACCCCTCTCACCCACAGCCACCACCTATATAATACCCACCCAAAACCAATCCCGGTTTCAAACATCTTGTAATCACAAGTTTTTTTAAGTTAAAAAGCAAAATTCAACCTAGGGGACTAACATCAAATATGCATGTGTGCAGTGTGAAAGAGATTCCCACACACCGACAATGTTTCGGAAGTCAAGAATGGTATGTTCATGTGATATCCAGGGTCTGATATCGTTATATGTATATTGTAGCCGTAACGCCTACGGGGTTTACTGCTCTTACGGACATCAAAAAAAGGTGTTCGTGAAACACCCGGAAATAGAATCAGATCGTACACGGAATCACATCCGTAATCGTTACTCGTACTCGTTGACCTAAAAATGATAGTGAAACAGGCCCCTGCCGACTTCTTGGCTTGTCGCCACTTGTATTGGTGATAAAATCATATTGCCCGTAGCCTATAGGAAAGACTTGGTTCTAATTTTTAATGTATGATTTCAATGACGGATTTTATATCATAATGTGAGGTTCGTTGAAAGTCATTGTTTTTTGTAGTATAGGATTAGGAGTGATCTCAGTACACTCAGATTTGTCATAATCATTCATAACCGTAACAAACACTATTAGATAACATGAAATTGTTATGGCAATTTTCGTCCGATTCAAATAAATGATGAAAATTTGCACATCCCATCAGCACATATTATCACTATAACAAACGTGTTTAATTATCACCCCCACCCCCCACCCCCTACACACACACACAATCCCACAAACATGTTTATTACGTCAGCCTCCTGTCTTTGTTGTTACTTCATTACTACGTACTCCACCAAATCTTGATCAATAGGTAAAATCGAGTAGTACGTTACCTGTGTATTTCAGTGGAAAGTTGTAACAGTGCGCAACATGAGTGACGGAGAAGCAGCCCTGATCTGCGATATGGTGGCTATGGCCATCAGCAACATGCGGGGGCAGGGCTATTGGGAGATGGCCACAGGCATCAGAGAACGTGTAGAAGCCAGTTGGGGCGGCCTGTGGAACTGTGTAGTTCATGAACACGGTAAAGGAAGTCACAGTGTGCATCACAGAAAGTGGGTACAGTGTCACGGCGACAACTATGATGTGACCGTGTATTCCAACGCTTAAACACAGAAAATACCACCAAAGTAACTGTTGTGGGATATCATTTATTTATAATTACAAAAAGGATGTTCTAAAACTATAACTATATGTGATCACAATGGAATATAGTCAAGTGTAATATCCGGTCATAAACCGGCTAATGGATAATATCATGGATATATGATTTATCTTTACTGGACCATACGATTATGAATATACTATTGATTTATAAAATGGAAGTTTTGCCGGATTTTAAACTACCGCTATGAATGGTTATGATTGTGATAGACACGACATAAATAGATACATAAATCAGGTGTTTTGTGTTCTTTAATCATCAATTGTGAAGTGAATAAACGGAAATCAGCACAATGTTCAAATTGTTCACTCCTTTAACATTATACATGTAACACATTTTTGCATCTGATGACTGTCCCAAGTTTACTTGGTACATTTCTTATCACTTAGAAACGTAACTCGATAGTCTATGACGTCTCGGTCCACTGTGGTTAATTGCAATTGATCACCGATAGTTATAAATTGTATCATACGCAAACTGGTAAGTCAGAAATATCAGAAAGAGGGGACATTATGTACTAATAAGTACAAAGTCCTGTATATACACTCCAACTAATGCTTCAATACTTTTTTTAGTATATAATAAGTCAGCACCCCACATATCCGTACCCCTCTCACCCCTGTACCCTTCTACGTGGATCACACAGTACCACATCGTTTACATCCCACATCCCATATGTGAGGGTGCCGATGCCCTTTAAGTGTATTCTTGAATGTGTTCATTGTGTTGGTATGAAATATATTAGTTCATCTTTCTTTGCTCACAACACTAGATTTTTTTTAATAACATTTACAGTTTCGCCAAACAACTGTTGGCATCCTCAGAATGTTCTTCCCGCGCAATGTCACAAGTCAAATATTCTGATCCTGAACGAGGATGGAATCATAAACTCGCGAGAGTTGGTGCCCCCCCCCCCCTCGTCCCTGTTCATAACCTGCTTGCAGGTTCGGATGTGTACAGACTCTTTGATGGTCCTGGTTTTCCATTCACTTTCTCTGTCTATTATTCTGGCTCCCTCCCAGTCTATCTGATGGTTGTGCTGGTTTGCATGGTCCGTGATGGCACTCTTGTTTATTTCCATTTTTGACTCTTTCTTTGTGGATCTGGTGTATGATCCCTTCTGGTTTGCTTCCACGTCCTTCTGATGTTCCTTCAGTCTGGTACCAAACTTTCTGCCCGTTTCCCCGACGTACACTTTATCACATGACTTGCATGGAATCTTGTACACAATTTCACATTTGTCCATCTTATCTACTTTGTCTTTCGGGTGTACTAGGATGTTCCTGATAGTCTGCATTGGCTTCACCGCCGTAGCTACTAAGTGTTTGTTCAGAATTCTGGAGATCCCTTCTGTAACACCTTTCACATATGGTAGGATAACCTGGCCTTTTGATCTTTCAGCTTCTTTTCTTTTCTTGTTCTTTTCACTCTTCCTTTCAAGTTTGGTTTCTATCTGGTGTTTCACTCGTCGGAACGACCATTCAGGATAGCCACATCTTGTCAAAGCTTGAACTATGTGTTGTTCCTCTTTCTGCCTGTCAACTTTTTCTGTACTATGTCATTCCCTCTATCTAAAAGGGTGCGTATAACACCTAGCTTGTGTTGCAAAGGGTGGTGGGAGGAGAAGTGTAGGTACTGGTCAGTGTGTGTCTTCTTTCTGTAAACTAGTAATTTCACACGCCTGTCTGGTTTACGCACAATCAGTGTGTCTAGGAATGGAATGCATCCATCTCTTTCTTCTTCATGCGTAAAGTTGATGCTACCAGTCTCATCCACTGTGTTGAGATGGTCTGTGAGGTTCTGGGTCTCTCCTCTCTATATCTTCTCTAACACATCATCCACATACCGCTTCCATAGTTGTGGTTTACAAGTCACTGGGGCTGTGGCTGTTGCTTTGGTCTCTAACCATTCCATGTACAGGTTTGCTACTATTGGTGACAGTGGTTTAATAGTGGGAAATGGCCTTAGAATTAAGTGGGATGTGGGAAATTGACAAAACTTAGGTGGTTAGTGGGAATTTGGACAATTAAATGGGAAGTGGGAAAATTACCAATATTAAGTGGGAACAAATTCTAATTTTAGTGGGAAACTATAAAAAAAATGCGCGAATAGGGGTCATGTACGTAAATTTATAACAATTTAAAATTGGTCGTTATAATATCACGTCATTTTTTGTGAAAGTGAACAAAATGTTCATTAAAAGTACGCATTTTAGTGGGAAATGAAAATATTAAATGGGAAGTGAGAAATGAGCTAAAATTTAAGTGGGAAGTGAGAAATGAGCTAAAATTTAAGTGGTAAGTGGGATCACCATCTAGTCCTTCATATTAGACCCAACGTCGAAAATGTTGAGTTGGGTCTTAAAGACGGTCTGGAAGGTGTAACTTAATACCCCCCCCCCCGACACACACTCAAAAAAAATAAGGATAAAAATAAAGCAACAGAATGAAGCAAGAAAGTAAGAAATAACGAATCTTGTGGCACATATACATAATGTAATAGACACTGAATATACACATCTTTCTCCATGCAACAATTGCTCCGACTCGCTCTCCGGCAAAAATGCCACAATATGGCCACCATTAAAGGTGATAGTTTAAAAAGATTCTTACAAATTAAGGTGAAGACTAGGACATGAGAGCCTTGTTACCCTTTCTTGTTACAAACTGGCTTTGTCTTTGCTGCTTGGGTTAAATATTGACTTTTTTCTTGCTGGCTAAGTGCATTGAATATCAGTAAAAATTTCGTAAATAGCCTTCTAGAAGACACAATTTAATTTGCAGAGTGCCCAAATCGAATCACTTCTGTGTCGCCTCATACCTCATAGTTGTGTTAAGTTTGAACAAAATCGGTGTAACGGTAAAAGCTCTAGCTTGTCCAGATACATACATAGAAACAAAGTGATCACAAGGCTTTAGCTTCAGCTACTGAAGCAACGCAAAAATATTGATTTGCAGCTACATACCAGTGGGTGCATATCACAGGGCTTAAGGCATGGTGCATCATACAAGACGGTCTGTGCGATATCAAGAGGGTTTGAGTTTAAGTCCACGAGTCCAAAGTGCGAAATCTTTAATAGGCTAAGAATCTTTTTCGTCCAACAAGCTTTTGACTATAGTAAACTAATAAAGAAGTCTGTGTTTTATTTTTATTTTTGATAAACAGTTTTTAAATAATTGATTAATCAATGATTAATCAAAAGGCTGTTCAGATGTGCAAATTGGACACCATGACATATGATTAGACCTTATGAACTTTCAGCTCATTTATAAATGCATGTGCATGGTGAAAGACAACCTGCCAGCGTGGTCTGACATTTCAGGGTACCGGTACTCTATTTTAAATAGTCATAAGTTGATGTGTGTTACTGGATACTGTAATTAAATTCGAGACACTTTTCAACACAAAAATAGCTATTTATTCAGATCACCATTTCCTAGAAAAAGTACAATGCCTAATCCCTCTACTATTCCCATATCCCACTCATACCAGTAAATAATTTTCTGTTGGACAAATGTGGTTATTTTGATTTGGGTCACCCATCTAAACAAGCTACGTTTTTGGCTTCTGCTGCCACAGAATTTGACAAGTTCTAATTGTGTTCACTCAGGATACATAATATTACACATAATTTGCTACAAATATTTTATTAACAATTGTTGAAAAACATTGATAAATTTGATGAAAAGTCTTATCCTGAACATTTTTTACGTCTCAAACTTATAAAACTAATATCCTTAGAGATATGATTTGTGTATTCTCCTGTGTTTGGCAAAATGGTTACTTTGACCAAAACATTTCCCACATTCACTACACTTATAAGGCATCTCTCCAGTGTGTGTCCTCTTGTGTTTAGTCAGATCACCATATGAACTAAAGGATTTCTCACACACAGTGCAATGATAAGGTTTCTCACCAGTATGAGTTTTCATATGTTGTGTGAGGTTTACAATTTGACGAAATGATTTTTCACAAACAGCACACTGAAATGGTTTCTCACCAGTGTGAAGAAGCATGTGTCGTTTCAGTGGCCCACTTTGACTAAATGATTTTTCACACAGATTACACTGATATGGTTTCTCCCCAGTGTGGGTTTTCATGTGTTGTGAGAGGTCTCCACGCTGACTATTAAAATATTTTCCACAGAATGTACACTGACCAGATTTCTCACCAGTGTGAACAATCATATGCTTTTTCAGATCTCCCGGCTGCTTGTACAATTTTTCACACACTATACATTGAAGTGACTTCTCACCACTGTGAATCATCATGTGTTGTTTCAGAAACCATGTGCAACTAAATGATTTCTCACACACTGTACATTGATATGGTTTTTCACCAGTGTGAGTTTTCATACGTTGTGAGAGGTGGCTGCTTTGACGGAATGATTTCTCGCATATTGTACACATGTACGGCTTCTCCCCAGAGTGAGTCCTCATATGTTCATTAAGATAGTTCTTCAAACTGAATGCCTTGTTACATTCTGTACACTGGTAAGATTTCTCCCCACTGTGAGTCCTCTTATGGTCCGTCAGATGCTTCTTCGGAAAGAACGATCTATCGCAAACTTGACACTGATGAGGTTTCTCTCTTGCATGAATTATCATGCTTTCAGTCAAGGTTTCTTTTCCAATGAAAGATTTCCCCAAAACTTCATACTGAATATGTTTACCAGTATGTGTATCCATATGTGTTTTGAGATCTATTTCCACTGTATGAAGTTTTTGGGAAATCTTTCATTGGAAAAGAAACCTTGACTGAAAGCATGATAATTCATGCAAGAGAGAAACCTCATCAGTGTCACACACCTTAAATGTTTCTATTGGGTGAAAAGAGACGTTTATTCACAACATGCTGACTTAGTTTGGCTTAATGCAAATCTGAATGACCCAGGTTGGGGACGGGTAAATCCTCAACAAAAATATCGGCATATGGACGCTCAAAAATGACGAATGTAACGAAACCAAAACTGTAAACAAAGTGGAGTCGGTCGCGTACCCAGCTTGGTGACTGGGCCGTGCTCTGTGCTGATTCGCAATGCCACGAGCCCAAAGCTCGGACGCGCGACGGACAGCTGACTCCTAGACGATGTTGGTTCCCTTACTACTCCTCGTTGTGTTAACTGGTACCCCACGTACAGGCCACCGTCCAGCGTACTGGGCGAGTGCCTGGTGCCTAACAAGCCGGGTTTCACGACGGGCCCCATGTATCTGTGTGTAGAAGACTCCTCTACATACGAAATAGGTGGTTTCCAGGCAGAACTGGAGAAGTTCTGTGATTTGGTCTATCTGTAGTTCTGTGTTCTGTTGCCAGCTATTGTCTGTAGTTAGTCTCTTGTGGATTGTCTTGATAGCTAGATCTATGGGTATGCAAGTGAAGAGGGATGACACGTCAAATTCAACTAGTTTTCTTGGTGGAGGGACTTCCAGGTCTCTGATTTTCTTGACGAAGTCTGCGCTGTTTTTTATGGCATGTCCGTTTTTTCCTTTCAGTGGGTTGAGTATGCTTGACAGTACCCGTGCTCCAGCTACTCCAGCCTCGTTGTGATACTCATACAACAACGTCTGAAGAAGCCATGTAGTACACCATGGCGAAACGTCATATGTTTCACACATATAAACAGTAGAGAATGGTAAACTTACTATTATTATGAATCTACCTACTGTCACTAACCTACATTCGATCACTATAAGAGATATTTGATATGCATTGCAAATAATTCACACCCAAAACCATCCGAAAAGGTAATTTTAAAAAGGGAAAAACTATTTCAAATTCAAAATTACAAATTATGTATATTACTATAAGTCGATATCAGTATTAAGAAATTAATTTATGTTGATTGATATGTTTAACATATACATGTATTTATGAAAATTAGTTGCATATTCTTTTTAATAAAAACAAGAAAATATTTCAAAATCCAAAAATCAGCACAAGGTAATGTATAAACCAGAATGCAAGTGAAATATTTATTTTGTCCTCAGGCAAATATCAATGCTCACTGGGCTATTAATGTGATATCTGTATTTATTTTTATCATTATTTTAATTTAAACATTGCTTTGGTAAGCAATTTTTTAAGATTAAAGGTTGTATGAATCACTAGAAAACAATGAGCGTGTGTATGAAAAAGATTATGTGTTAATTGTAAACATGCATCAATGTTATATATTTTAGATAGTATTAG
Organism: Streblospio benedicti; assembly: GCA_019095985.1. Taxonomy (NCBI): domain Eukaryota; kingdom Metazoa; phylum Annelida; class Polychaeta; order Spionida; family Spionidae; genus Streblospio; species Streblospio benedicti. Next base: position 64,227,662 of record CM032664.1, on the reverse strand, counting down.
CAAGGCTGGGATTAACAGCATATGTAGACTTCAGATAGTGACAATTGAAAACTCAAAAAAGCATAATTTTTATTTACTCGTGCACCCCCGGTCCTTATTTATGATTGTACTACACCTGATAACCCATTTTCCTTCCATGAAATTAAATCTGCGATTAAGGGACTAAAAAATGGCAAAGCATGTGGCAGAGATGGCTTGCAAAGTGAGCATTTCAAGTATGGTCCTGACAGGTTGTGTGGTTTGCTATGTATGCTATTTAACTCTATGATACTACATGGGTATATGCCTGTTGAACTCTTGGACACTTTCTTAACCCCTATTGTCAAGGACAAGAGGGGTGACCTGGAAAGTAAAGACAATTATAGACCTATAGCAGTTACAAGTGTTTTATCTAAGATTTTAGAGACAATTGTACTTAATAGATACCAATATTGTCTAGTCACTTGCTGTAATCAATTTGGTTTTAAGGCTGGTCACTCTACAGACATGTGTGTTTTTACTCTTAAGCATATTATTGATTATTACCAGGATAAATCTAGTCCTGTTTTTTATTTGTTATCTCGATGCGTCGAAAGCATTTGATAGACTTAATTTTTGGGTGCTATTTGATAAGCTTTTAACACGAGGAATGCCAAAAATTATTGTTCGTTTACTTGTGTTTTGGTATACACATCAGAATTTTTATGTGCGATGGGGATCAAGTCTTAGTAATGCCTTCAAATCATCGAATGGAACTCGCCAGGGCGGGGTCCTGTCACCATATCTCTTTAATGTATATGTTGATGATCTTTCTGTACGCTTGAATAGTCTCAATGTTGGTTGTTATATCAGTAATACTTGTGTCAATCATTTGATGTATGCTGACGATAGTGTTCTCATTGCACCATCCATTAGTATTTTACAACATATGATTTTAGAATGTCAAGAATATGCGGAGACCTGTGATATTGTTTTTAATGCAAAGAAAACTGTATACATGTGTATTAAATCTCGTAATATTTATATGCCTAAAGTGCCATCTCTGTTTCTTAATGACCAGCTAGTCGACTTAGTAGATTCACATAAATACCTTGGTGTTACAATGACTAGTGATAGACAGGATCACATGGATATTTCTAGATCAATTCGTACACTTTATATTAGAGGTAACAGTCTGATTAGTAATTTTAAGCATTGCTCTGATGATGTTAAGGTACAGCTCTTTAAGAGTTACTGCACAAGTATATATTGTTGTCATTTATGGTCTAATTTTAGTCAAGATGTTTACAGAAGGATCAGATCTGCTTTTAATAGAATTTTTCGTTTATTGATGAATTTATATCATCGCATCAGTATATCTGCTACTCTCTTGCAATATGGTATTAATCATTTTGATATTTTAATTAGAAACAATGTAACTAGTTTTATTAAGAGATTGGAGGTCTCTGACAATACTATCTTACTGAATATTACTGCATCTACTTTTTATACAAACAGTGCTATTTACTGTCACTGGAAGAATATTATATACTGATTTAGCTGTACCATATGTTTACTCTAGTCAATTTTAGCTAGTTAGCTATTCCATGTATATAACTTGTATATTTTTACCTTCTTTACTATGATTATATGTTACACTTTGTGTACCGTTATTATCGAAATAAAATATTCTTATTCTTATTCTTATTCTTATTACAAGCCATATAAACAGTAAACAGCATTGAGTACATTGCTATGGAACCCCCAAAACAATATTCACACCGCATGTTATGTTATACATAAAAATACTTGTTAAATAAAAGCAATAATGATACAAAATGTAATACATGTTTTTTTTATTTAAAAGTAAATCAAAGATATATACCTGGTTTTACAATACATATATCTACAAGAAGTGCCATTTATATTGATTTCAACACTATAAGAGATATTTGATATGCATTGCAAATGAAAAGCGCCCCCCAGTGAGGGCAAACCAGTGTTTTATATCTGGAAAAACACTGGAATGCCACTGTCTATATATTGGCAAAAAAATCAATATTCATATTTCAGCAGGTAACAGCACCAGGCTAGACTAATGTTGCTGCCTTATGATATTGATTTTTCCATGATGGCTAAAGCATATTGAATACTAGTAAAATGGACCAGAAAATGGGCCCAAATAGGCCCAAATATGGACCGTTTGGGCCCATGTGAAATAGGGTTCTTGTGGTCACCATTTCCAACCGACATGCCAAATTTGAGCATCCTAGCTCAAACGATGCGACCTGTAGAGGGGTAACGAACCGGATGGACGGAGATACACGTAGCCTAGATAGATCGAATGCCAAAATTGGACACCAGTGGTGATCAATCTCTTGTGGAAATTTTGAAGATTGCATCTCATACAGCATTGACTGATTTGACTCTCTTTCGAAACACAAATAACCACAAAGAGTGTGTGCAAATGGCATATATAGTATAAGTAATAAAATAAAATAAAATGTAAATGGCTTTCCAGAAAGAACACTTGATTTGGCAAAGTTTCGGTGTTCAATCAATCCGCAGTTAATGTGCGTGATCACAAGAGATGATGAGGAAATCAACAGGCTTAGTGCGGTAAATGTTTACTTTTGAAATTGGAGGTTTTGATTTGTAACTGTAGGTAGTG
>CM032664.1:64166593-64224933 GCA_019095985.1 Streblospio benedicti | reverse complement strand
AAAGTCCCCCTTTTGGTTCCCCTTTTTTCTGGGCTTTTAAAAGGGGCAGCTAACCCATAACTGCCTTTTCCGGGTTTCCCCCCCCAAAAAAGGTTTTTTTAAATGGAATTTGCCCATCTTTTTCATAATTCAGCAAATCAACCCTCCACCCTGGCAAACCCCTTAACAAAACTCTGTCCAACCCAAATGTTTGAACGGGATCTCCCTTTTTAAATCATTGCCTGGGTTTTGTTTGGGGGCAAATTTTAAATCCCGGTTAATTTATTTGAACCGCTACCCCACAGGCCAGGTAAATTCCCCCCACATTGTTTCAAACTACCCCAGGGACTGGCCGGGTATTTTACAAAATTACCGATAATACTTCCCTGATTGGCGTCGTGTTATTGTTTGTACATGGGCGCTATTTTTAAATGTACTTTGTTGGTACAAAGTGCCGCCATCCGGCGTTGTGTCAAACTACCATCTAGTGAGCATGACTGACGCCCGAAACGCAGTGTATATATTTCACATTGCAAAATAAGTAAGTTATTTCTATTTTCTGGCAAGCATTTGTAATTGATTGAATAACGCTACTAATAAGATCATGCATCACTCTATATTTGAGAATGAAAATCAACAAATGCGATGTTCAATTGATTTGACACCCAGAATCATGGCAACATGTGCACGACTTAGCGATGATGCAGATCTAGTATACACGTGATTGAACTTTTTCTTTCATAATAAACCATAGGTAATGATATATACGCCCAGGAAAGTTACGTTGGTGTAATTACCGTGCCTACAAGTGTTTATTCATACCATCAATTATGATATACGGGCCGGCAGGCACTGCCTTTAATGTAGAGTTCACTCCCGCAAAGTCCCGAAATATTTTCAGAAAAGAGCGTTATTATTTCATGATGCCACGCCCACTTCCACCAAAGTAACTATAAAGAGAATGTGGCTCACGGACTAGTCCCTTTTTGCGTAGTCTCGATCAACCAGACTCTGTAATGGCGGCGCTCATTTCATGCAATAGAAAGTCTGGTTGAACGAGGCTATTTTGTATGCGTGACGTGTGATTGACAGCTTGATGTTGACAACAGACTGCCGATTCGATTCTTTCCTTCCTGATAACATCAATTGGGTTCCACATCTAGGTGTTATGAATGATCCCATGATATTTTGATTACAATCTATTTTATTCGACACATTGTATACGTACTAACAATACACGTATATACTAAAATGCCCGAAATTCAGATCACCAATAAAATATCTAGCTTGTTTACAATAATGTAAATGGCTGCATGCTTACGAGAATACAGAGCGACTAGCGCGTGACACAGTGCGTTCAACGTGTTCCTTAAAACGTCAACCCTCCAAACAATAACGTGCCCCGCATATCTCTGAACGTCTTACATAAACTGGCCGCCATCTCGGATTACAAACCAAATGTGTCAACTGGACCAGGCTCTGTATGCAATACAGAGTCTGGTTAAACGAGGCTATGAATCAACGTAAACATCGCCGCTTTTTTTCCATTGCATTGGAGTTCAAATTCCCACGCAGTTCAGACTAACTTTTAAACCAGCAACATTGTATTTGCACGTTTCATACGTCGTGTTCTAAATTTAGAATATCCAGGGTCGCCAAACCCACAAACAACTGTGACCACCGATGATAGTCACTCTTATGTACAAAATAATCGACAGCCATAAGAGAATGATAACAGTATATGTTGCATTAAAGTTTATCTGCAAATATTATTTTTCTTTTGAATATTGAATCACTATGTGCTCACCATGTCAGTTTTTTTAAGTTTACATTTTATGACAATGTCTAAATATATTATCCACTTCATTTTTTTCATTGTTCAGTTTACAACTTATCTAGACAAGAATTTTTATAACAGTATTGAAAACGATATTCTAAACTTTAAGAATATGACTGATATTGGAAAGTTGTCTTTACTTAGTTCCAAACATATAAGAAAATTTGGTAAAATATCTTTGAAAAATCTTCCATGAAAGAAAAAAACTAAAGATAAATAAAAGTTCAACTTTTCATTCCACTATTGGTCAATCTGCTTGATATATATATTATATATATATATTATATATGTTATGACAATTGAGCCCATAGGGCTGTTTACATGTATAAATATGTATTTTTGCAATTAGTATCATAATTACAAATGCCAACATTTGTCAATAAAAAACATTCTATCTATATTATACAAATGAGAGAAGTAATGCTCAGCAACCTGCTGCCCGTTATACAAAATGGCAGAAGAGAACTAGAAAAAAGAATAGAATAAAGAGCATTACCAATTGATTCAGTAATTTTTCAATTTGCCCCCCCTCAGTTTGTCTATACAAAATGTATTGCTAAGGAGAAGTAATTACACAAAATAAAAACAGTGATGCTTCTATTTCTCAAAGTTTACATATAGAAATGTCAAGGTACATTTAACAGTTTAATGAGGATATTAGCTGTCATTGCTTTGAATGTTGCCAAAATCCCGGGGAATGTATGTTCAAAACGGGAATAGTTCAATGTTTAAGGTTGTGGAGCTTATAAAACTGCGTAATTATTCTTACACCTATGTAAAATTTACTACTGAAACCGTTTTCATGCATAATAGATGATTATTTACAACATATCTGAGTGAAAACGTTTAAAATTGGTTGTTTATTCCCCGGATCGGCAAAATATCTAAATAGTTGACACCATCATTTATTCGTTTTCAAAGAAAAAGTCCGTAGGCTATGAACTCAACTCAGAATTCACAGCACGATTTTCAGCACGATTTTCAGCAAAACGATTTTCAGCAAAAACGGATGACCCCGTGTTAGTACGGGTGACCCCGAACGAATGACGTACATCACGTTCAGATAACTACGTCACACGTACGTTGATAAACGTGGTGGTTGCACCTACTGTACTCAATTATGGATAACGTAACACTTTCATATCGGCTAAGGAGAAGTAATTAGACAAATAAAAACAGTGATGCTTCTATTTCTCAAAGTTTACATAGAAATGTCAAGGTACATTTAACAGTTTAATGTGGATACTAGCTGTCATTGTCCCACTGAACGTTGCCACTTGAAATCCCGCGGTCCGTCTGCGAATGTATGTTTATGCAAAACGGGAATAGTTCAATGTTTAAGGTTGTGGAGCTTATAAAACTGCGTAATTATTCATACACCTATGTAAAATTTACTACTGAAACCGTTTTCATGCATAATAGATGATTATTTACAGCATTTCTGAGTGGAAACGTTTAAAAAATTGTGTTGTTTATTCCCGGGATCGGCAAAATATCTGCGTAGTTGACGCCATCATTTATTCGTTTTCAAAGAAACACACGATATACGGAGCCGACCACGGAGCCCATGCAGCTTTCATAAGACTGCTGTCAAACACCTTATCTGTGATCCGCCATTTGAATTGTCATAAAATATCCCTGGCATGTCGTAATGCCCCGTTTCTCCCGTGATATTTCCGTATATCGGTCGTTGCTAAAAGGCAGACCACCAAAAGAATGACGGCGATGTGCATTTTCGTTTTGTCACAATGTACTAGGTTGGAAATCGAGTTTTAATAAATTAAGAATAGATAAGATGTTTTTTATTTTGACAAAACTTAAACATATGACGGTGATGCTAAAACTAATACAAAAAATAAAGAGATGTTCATTTATTCATCGAACTAATATAAAATGAAATTTCAATAAAATAATATACACATACTAACTGATGAATTGTTTGATCAGTTTGAAGAAAAAAAAAATCTTAGATAATAGGTTTGGTGAAGTCTATTCACTATAAACAGCCTGTCTAACAACACAATGACTAGTATGAAGCCCTTGCAAAAGCTGGAAAAATAAGATGCCATCTATCTACTAGAAAAATAAATTGTATTCATCAGTTGGAGAAAAAATCTAAATTACATAATGTAAAAAGCTATAAAATCTACAATAACTACAATATACAAGCCTTATAAAAATTATAATGCGATCGATCAGATAAAAAAACTAGATCAAAAGTGTTCAAAGAACACTGCGTCGCTAGAACGACGGTGACTTATGGGCAATTAAGATGTATACGGAAATAATGTATACTTTACAATCAAGAAATTTATGAATTTGAGGAGAAAGCATCAGAATCAATATATCCATCAAAAAGAAATTTGTGTTGCCATACAATAGTACGGAATAACAAGATGATAATCAATATCAGTTTCAAATCAAATAATCAATTTTGCTGCTTGGTTGGAATATTGATTTTTTTCTTGCTGTCTAAATGCATTGAATATCATTAAAAATGTCATAAAAGCGCTTCTAGAAAGCAAAATTTAATCAAAATCGCATCACTTTGGTGTCGACTCAAACCTCATAGTTGTGTAACAGTCTGTTGGTAGCCTCACTAATCATATTACATATTACGCTACTTTATCCATGTACAGGTATTTACTACAACTCAGTTTAAAAATCAGTGGCATGTAGATTGCCGACCAGGCAACACAGGAGTAAATTTCTATAGTTTAAATAAAAGGATATTCATATTCTTTAGCACACAACACAAGCCGGACTGCGACACAGATACACAATGAACATGCAGATTTTTTGAAAAACAAACACACACCAGGCAACACCTACACAACTCGGTTTAAAATCAGTTGTACACCGACCAGGCAAACACACAAATGTTATAAGTTTAAATAAAAGGATATTCATATTCTTTAGTCCGTCTATCACACACACACACACACACACACACACACACACACACACACACATACACACACACACACACACACACACACACACACACACACACACACACACACACACACACACACACACACACACACACACACACACACACACACACACACACACACACACACACACACACACACACACACACACACACACACACACACACACACACACACACACACACACACACACACACACACACACACACACACACACACACACACACACACACACACACAACACACACACACACACACACACATACATACATACATACATACATACATACATACAAACATACATACATACAAACATACACACACACACACACACACATACAACACAAAACATACATACATGCATACATACAGCAGCTGAGCTGAAACATACATACAAACAACATACATACAAACATGACGCTAGTTATCCAATACAACACTAAGTAAAAATCAGATCTAAAAAAAGCAATACAAGGCAATTCAAACCGAATAACACGTAACGTTCATGTGACGTTCATGTGATGCACCTTAATAAAGTGGTGTGCGACCTAACTCATCCTGGGCGTTGATGTTGGCGCCTTCTCTGACCAACATCTCAGCTACAGCACTATGATCATTAAAGGCTGCAATGTGTAGAGGAGTTTGTTTCCACTTGTCAGTTGCATTAACATCAGCACCGTTTTGAATCAACATTTCTGCCACTTCTAGGTGGCCTTCTTCAGATGCCATATGTAGTGGAGTCTCACCATCCTCATCCTGGGCGTTGATGTTGGCACCTCCTGTGACCAACATCTCAGCTACAGCACTATGATCAATACCGGCTGCAACGTGTAGAGGAGTTTGTTTCCACTTGTCAGTGACATTAACATCAGCACCTTTTCTAATCAACATTTCGGCCACTTGGAGAAGACCTTCTCCTGATGCCGTATGTAGTGGAGTCTCACCATCCTCATCCTGGGCGTTGATGTTGGCACCTTCTGTGACCAACATCTCAGCTACAGCACTATGATCATTACCGGCTGCATAGTGTAGAGGAGTTTGTTTCCACTTGTCAGCGACATTAACATCAGCACCCATCAGGACCAAAATTTCGGCCATTTGTGGGTGAACATGACTAGATGCACTGTGCAGTGGTGTGCGACCAATGTCATCCTGGGCGTCGATGGCTGCGCCTTCTGTGATCAACATCTCAGCTATAGCACATGTGCAATGACCACTATCTGCTGCATAAAGTAGAGGAGTTTCTTGCCACTTATCAGTTGCATTAACATTAGCACCTTTTCTAACTAACATTTCTGCCACTTGGAGGTGACCATAATGAGATGCCAAGTGTAGTGGAGTCTCGCCATTCTCATTCTGTGTGTTGACGTCGGCACCTTCTGTGACCAACATCTCGGCTATATAAAGTTGACCGTCAACCACTGCATCATGTAGAGTATACTTTTTCATGGAAACAATATCCACTACTCTTCTCACCATGTTATTTATAACCTGAAAGTGACCACCATAATTGAATGATATGCATAGATAAGCACTTGCTTAAGACCAAACCCATCATCCCAGTAAACACGCATGTATTGGCCCAGTATTGATCCATTACTGTTAGTTTAATAGGGCCAACTATGGCAACCAGTGCTGGGCCATTTAAACTTTGCACACCGGCTGAGAATTGAGCCAGTAAAGGCATTCTGTGTATCAGTTTTGTATACAACTACATGCCATGTGCTCGCTTGTTCGGTACTTCACAATTGGACAACATTTTGGACTGTGTCTTACAGTTATCTAGTTTGTTCATAGTATGTTCATAGTTTTGAACAAGCAGATGATAAGCTATGTTTATAATCTTAATCAACTAGTTTTCCCATTATTCCTTTCTTAAATTGATGTAATTGCCCACTAATTAAGTACTCTCATTTATAGAATCAAACATCTGTGTATGCTGTGAGGTTTTGATCCATTTAATTATTGTGACATTTCCATACATTAGATGCTTGTATGTATCTACTCATATTATGCCCCGGCTCCATGGGTTGTCATCTTAGCTTTTCAATATAACAACTAGAATAACAAATAGGTAAAGGTAACAAAACAATAAATACACACTTGCATAAAATCATACAATATGCAGATTATATCAACTACTGAAAAGTTTCTGCTTATCTCTCTCAACTCCCTTGGGAGCATACAGCAATCACATCATTTGCTGTTGTTGTGCACAGATGTTAATCACTCACATTAGCTTTCACTCGCCTCACCTGTATACTTGTAGGTACCACGGAGCAGTGTGCAACCAACTGTTTAGTGAGGAGTTTGCTCAACACTCACCACCAAACCCGACAGTGAATTGAAACATCGCCCTTCTGTACACAAGTCCAACTCACTAACCACACAGCCACAAAAGCAGAAGCTCCTCCTTCTCTGCACAGCCCACCCCCTCTTTCCCTTCAATCATGCATCCCTCCCCCAACCCAATTATAAAATACAATAAAAGCTCCTACCCTCTCCTCATTTCCCACCCCCTCAACCATCCTCCATTTAAACAGGAGGGATTGCCGTAAACCAACCCAAATGAAAAGGCCATCATGCAATTGAGGCTACCTACAGCCCTGTCTTCGGCTTCTTCAAAAAATCGATCTTAAACCTAGATTGCTTTTATTACAAGTCATACCCGACATGTGCTTTCGTTGAGACCAACCACCGGCAAAACGTCCAAACACCACCAGAAAAGCACCGGCAGAATTTTCATAACACCGGCAAAACGTCCACCAGCCAAACGTCCACTGGCTAATCGTCCACATGGGCAAGACGTCCCGATATACACGGATATCTACAATACACAATTATACAGACGAACAATGTTTATAATTTTTGAAATTTCACAAAATCGTATCAAATAAGTAAAAAGAGTATATTATAATATATTGAGTAGCTAAAACTTACTTCGACCATTTTTTCAGTTTGATAAAATATTTGCCTTGTTTATGTTATGTGAAAAATTTACGAGAATACAAAGCGACTAGCGTAAATCGCAGTACTAGTGCGTTTGACGTTTTAATGCGTGTTCATTAAAACGTCAACCCTAACAGTGACAATAACGTGCACCTCATTTCTCTGAACGCACGTGAAAAGTTAACATTGTACGGGATTAGACACTTCTTCTGTAGTGGTATCTCTAATAAACATACGGGTACACTTGAAAATAGAAAACATAATACTCTATAATATTTAGTACTGTATTTAGTCAAACAAAGTCAAAGGTCATCTATATCCCTGATAAAGGCGCCAAGAGATCTATCTACCCACTACCTCCCTGCAGTTCAATGAATGGTGACCAGATCAGCGGAAGAAAATAACGGCCTATCAGCTAATTGGTGCCGGATTAAGAGGCGTAAACGGGACATCACCAGCAGTTTCGAAGTCACTGGTCAATATCTATGTTTTCCCCACACTGCTGTATGGACTGGAGTCCGTTGTTGTGTGTAGCGTAGGAAGTGGGGAGGCCAGTGGGCCATGCCCCCCCCCCCCTCACACACTTTTATTCTTGGTGTGTGTGTGGGGGGGGGGCAACATATCATTTGCCCCCCCCCCCCACACCACACACACACACCCCACACACCAACTTTTCAAGGGTAATTTTTGTGAATAAATGATGCATACTTTGCCCACCCCCCACTTTTCTGGGATATTTGCTTTTACTACCTATCCTATCCTACCCCCCCACACACACACACCTCCCATGAGCACTGGCTAACCTACTATAAGCTACAAAATAACTACTTTCACTCTGAATGGACCGTCACAGTCGAGTGTGTTATGTTAAAATTTAAAAAAAAGGAATTGTTTGTTTAGTTTTAAAGGTAAATGGTAAATATCGCACTGAAAAATAACAATATTATATTTAACCATGCATTCAATTCTTGTTGTAATGCTTGTCTTGATTACTTATACTGGAGTAGGGGACAAGTTTAATAATCTAGCATTTTCCCGGTACATCAAAGCATATATCTAGTCTAAACAATTTTCCGTGTTGCTATGTTTGTGGTTGTTGAGCAAACTCATACCTAAATAATTGTACAGTGCTCTGTGGCACCTACACGTTAATTACATGTAGATACACTTCATTGGGATGAAAGAGTGACTGATTGTGTGAGTAATTAGCATAAGCGTGCCAATAGCCTGGTGTAAAATTAAGTGTAAAGTTATCAGAGCAGGGCATGGGTCACGACTAGGATCCACCACATTTACATCTACTTAACTATAACCTCTAAAAGTTTGCAACAGTTACCTTTTCCTCAACATTTTTATATGAAAAGCGCCCCCGGTGAGGGCAAACCAGTGTTTAATACACTGGAATGTCATTGTTCCAGTGTTTTATACACTTGCTTGTACCCAATTAATTGCGTCCATCCGTCCATCCATCCGCCCGGTTCGTTACCCTTCTACAGGTCGCATCGTTTGAGCTAGGATGCTCAAATTTGGCATGTCGGTTGGAAATGGTGACCACAAGAACCCTATTTCACATGGGCCCAAACGGTTCATATTTGGGCCCATTATTAGGTCCATTTTACTAGTGAATCACATTCTTATTACTATTTGAATGCACAATAAAAATCAATATTCTATAACCACAAACTCCAGACACATCGCTCCAAAAAATGTATCCACTTCTTGGTAATAGATGATACTGCTGTAAATCAATAATCAGCCAATATATAGATGAAAAGCGCCCCAGGTGATAGTCTCGACCATCCAGAATCTTTGTGGTTGCTGGAAGATGGATATCATAACCAGCACTGTTCATATATTGTCAAAAAATCAATATTCATATTTCAGCAGCTAACAGCACCAGGCTAGACTAATGTTGCTGCCTTATGATATTGACTTTTCCATATGCTGGCTAAAGCATATTGAATACTAGTAAAATGGACCTAATAATGGGCCCAAATGGGCCCAAATATGGACCATTTGGGCCCATGTGAAATAGGGTTCTTGTGGTCACCATTTCCAACCGACATGCCAAATTTGAGCATCCTAGCTCAAACGATGCGACCTGTAGAGGGGTAACGAACCGGATGGACGGATGGACGTATGGATAGACGGACGGATGGACGCAATTAATTGGGTACAAGCCAGTGTATAAAACACTGGAATAAGTCTTTACATCGTTTTTGCAGTCCAGTTTTCGAATTGCAATCGAAGCAAGAGCACACTTGGATATATTTCTTCACAGCATTTTCTTATAATTTCTTCAATTGAAGGGAGAGCATATTTTCTCGGTTCAATCCCCACATCTCCACCATTTGAACTTTTTATTGTTAATATTTCTGCTTCATACCTGCCACGCTATCCCAGCCTGGGCGCGTTTCCTCTAAGTCGGATATCTATATTGTTAGCATTGCTAGTGCACGAGGATACAAGAAGATAGTGAAGTCACACTGACAAAGGATATTTCTGTAGTTCTGTGTGTTACTGTCAACCTAGTGAAAATGCGTCGCACGTGTTCACCGCCCAGCGAGAAGAAATCTGATGCTCCAGTATGGAGGCCCCTGTAGCTGTGTGTCGAAGCTAGGAAGACGTCACCTTCCTGAAGAAGATACACGCCCAGCCAAGTTAATGCCTGAGAGTGTCTGGGGCGTCCGAGTCCCTTCCTACCCGCCTAGAGTTAACTGCTCTAGTCCGGAACCCATCCGCGCTCGCCTCCGAATAATACCTGTCGACCACAGCGCTAGAGCCATACCCAAGACGCTGCCGCTGGGTTTGTACGACCGCCCGACTCATCGTCCACGCCCGCGCATACCGCCCCTGCTATCCCAGTCAAGGAAGAGAGAGAGCCATCGATGTCCCCGCGTACGCCTGGCCTGACTCGCTGTCGGCATCCGTAGAATACCGCCCTGTCAATGACGAGAGCCATCCTCCCAGTGTACGCCTGCCCCAACTCGCCCACGGGTCCATAGAATATCGCCCTGCCTCGCCGCCTGTCAATGACGAGGCCATCCTCCCAGGGTCCCCGCCCCGTCGACCTCTCCAGGCGGCAGGGTTACGAGTAGTGCCGATGGAGCCACGTCAGCCATAGACGAGGCTGCCGGAAGGACGGTGGCCATGCCTGCCCCCACCGAGTCGGCCACAGACGAGGACCCTACACCGGAGCAGAGGAGAGGAGAGTTACCAAAAAGTCAGTGCAGCTTTACTAAATAAGTCCAACATTTGTGTATTTTGCTAATGTATGGTTTTTGATAGTTCATTTCAACGACAACCAAAATGAATTCACGATTCATTCAATAAGCATTGACTATCATACAATTGAATACATCGAAATGTTGGATGTGAAGTAATTTTGTAGATAGCTTTTTGTTGATGTGTACTATCGTATTTCAAGCCCATATTTTAGCGAATTTTATGAGTACAGGCAGATCTAGGTTTTCAGATAGTTGGGGTTGCTATCACAATTGAGTAATACATTATATTTGAATATGATAAACACGCCCACGTGTGCGTTTGCTTGAAAATGCTGAAAACTAATCAAGGACGTTCTATTTTCTAGGGGGGGCTCTATGGTTCTGCCAGTGAGGTGGACAATATTCTAAGCTTTTTTTTACAAAGTATTTTTTTTCAAAGCAAAATATTGTAATATTTCTAGGGTCTGATATATTCATAATGGTAAAATAGGTCGTCTTTTTTTAGTTTACATTGGTAAAAATATATCATTTTGAAAAGCGAAGTATAGAAATTTGCGATACGCAACAGATGAATATATATATACCAGTGGAGGCAAGTTATTTTAAAGCGATTGGGAAAGTTACGTAAAAAAAACATGCCATTTGATGAAATAAATTCTTCCTACTCATCATTTATGCCACAGAAGTCGTAAACTTAGAATCGCCATGCTTGTAAGTTTTAATATAGATTACTCTCCCTAACTGCTCATCTCTCATTTTGTTCCAGTCTCATCCCTGTCTACCACAGCCAGCTGCAGCGCAAGTTGGAGGTTCCCGTCGAATACCTTGACAAATTCCTCATTGTAAAGAAAGTAGGCTCCGGATCATTTGGAGCAGTCAGCAAGGCAATTAGACACAGCGACAGCAAAGCAATCGCTCTCAAAAAGATGCGCATCGGAAGACGGGACCCGGAGACAAGCGATCTTTTGGTCAATGAAGAACTGGAAAAGTATCCACAACGAGATTGAACTCCTATTTAAATGTAAAGACAATGAGAACGTTGCACGCTTCCAAGCCATGGTCTCAGAGGTGGAGGGGCATTTTATCATGCTAGCCATGGATTTTTACCCCTCCACCTTGCACGACGTTATAAAGTCTGACGAGTACGCTCCAGACATATACGACCTCAAAATAATGATGCTAGGTCTTTGCAATGGTATAAACTTCATGCACGAGCACCAGATCGCCCACAGGGACCTCAAACCCGCCAACATCCTAGTGGATAGGGAGGGTACGCTGAAGATAGCAGCTCTCGGCCTGGCCAGGAACAATCTTGACACGGCTCCTATGACCCCGCAACGTTGCACAAGGGTCTATCGCGCTCCTGAAGTGCTGTTGAATTACTTCTACAACGACAACAGGCCAATGGATATGTGGAGTATGGGAATTATTTTTGTAGAGATTGTCGACCCCCATAATGGTGTTCCGTTTTACGGAAGAGATAACAAGAAACGGGTAAGAATATCAACGTAATGCATGCTTTCTACTTGCTATTTGAAACAAAGGATAACAAAAAGACATTGAAAGTGAAACAATATATAGTCCATGATTCTGAGTGTTTCAGTATTTGGAATTGTGTTTTATTAAACTATATTTTATGATCCGTGTATTTATCTTATATCACATTTGCTAACAATTCAAGAGCGAGATAATCTAAATTAAGTTATGCAATTCACTGTAACAAACCTTATGGGCAGTGTAGTGTGAGTACAATTCTGTGCAATGGTCATTCTAATGCATTCTTTGCGTCCCTCCTTCAGTCCTGGTCAATTTTCCGCGGACGTGGCACACCAGCAGAAACTTCCTGGCCCGGGATTCTGGATGCCCGTGCGGACTTCTTCGCAGAAGGTGACGAACACACCGAAGAGGATCTGACCTACCGGTGAGTTTATACAACAGAAAAGCATGCTGCTATGTTCAAATAACAGACGAGAGCCAACCTGAATACTTAATTAAAAAGCTTTTGCTTCGCGAAAGTTGGAGTTATCGTAGAAACAAAACAATCTGGACCAGGTTGTAGTCTTGTATGTGTTTCCCCGCGTACATATAAATTAGAAATAAAGTGGTTTTACTTTACATGGATCTCATTCAAAACCGTTCTTCACTTGATATTACAGATTCGACCGTGTGCCCAAAGCAAGTCCAGACGACCTATACAAGCTGTTTTGTCGTCTGTGCACGCTCGACCCGCGGCAAAGAATCACAGCGGCAGCCGCACGCGAGGAATTCGAGCATCTGGAGGAAGACTTAAGCTTCTTTGGAGATGAGTGGAGAGCCTGTGTTGCTAGTGTATCAGGGTCCGGGGGATGGAAATGAGCACGTTTGCAATGGCTCATTCTGATTACTTGATAAGACTTAACCATGACTGTATCAAGGATGAAGAAAACATGTCTGCATTGTGAACGCAAGAGTTTTTATTGTGTTCTTAGTCATGTGCCATTAGTCATGAAATTGGCCACGACTTGGCGCTTGTCGCTTGCAACTATAACCACAATCGCGACTAGAACCCATGAAAAAAGGAAACGTTCACATCTGGCGTGCGGTGAGAAGCGTTGTCGTGACTGTCAGAGGAGGTTGGTTGGCCTGGTCGCCTGGAGCTGCTAAAGATGGTATTGCGGTGTCAAGCCAGGAGTTGCATTTAAGTGAAAACAGCAACCGTCGTACCTTGCGAATTCCGAGGCGCTTAATAGGGTTCTACTTGCACTTTAATCTTGACAATGGAGGTGTGTTAGAACATATGTAAATGAATGTGTACTAACTCTATATTTCTTTATGGTGAACAATAATATCATATGGGCAAAGCGTATTACTTTCGGTTTATTGTCAGTGTGTATTGTATACGGGCATTGTGATCCTTGCTGGAACTGTGATGGGTAATTTACGCGTATGTGATGTGCAGTTTTTTAATTGCAATTTTTAAAATATAGAATTGTTTGAGAAAAAGTATGCAATATATATTGTTAGGGTTTTATTGCGATGTGAGTTTTGTAAGGTTTTAGGCACAACATTTTTCAAATAAACTTCAAAATTTTCACTTACTCCTTCTTTGTTATTTTTTTTAAACAAGCAAGACATAATAATTTCAACATTGCTGTATCAAAATAATAATACTTTTATCCCTTTGTAATATGCATGATACAAATGATATATCAAATAGAATTATGCCACTTTCGAACAATAGATATAACTTAAACTTTTACAAAGTACCAAATAATTTCTTTTAAATAGTGCTATAAGTCCGTTTACTATTGAATATATAATCAGAGGTCTGCTTGAGTGTCTGTGCATAAATGAGAACACAACCATTATTTGGTATATAAAACATGCTGATTACAACTAAAATGAAGGTGCTTGGTGAGCACAGAGTAGTTAGTATAATGGGGACTCATGAGTAATCAAACTGGTAATTTTAATAATTGTAATTCACTTTGTACCATTCAACCATTAAAGTTATCTTTCATTGTGATTTTGACATTTTTCAAAACATGGCCCTGTTCAAATTTGCAGTGACATCATTTCAGACCGTTAAAACTAGCTACCGCTACTATAAATACACTATTATGCATGGGCCCCAGCATCATGGGACGTGTGTGGTATGTATACTACTATGATTTACAAATACTATACCCATTATCACTCAACATTATTGAAATAAGGTGACATAGTCCTATACAATTACAATTTACATATTTTCCCCAATATTCCATAGTTTTATTCTGCAATAAGTTGATCAGGAAGTTGTTTTTGATAAATATATAAATCTTACATATCTTATTTATTTAAACATTGAGACAATTATTGTATTTGAATACTTCCTTTTCCATTATATGTAGGACTTGACTATACTCTTCCTGCAGTCTAGCTTTTTATGTCAAGTTGGTCAATATACATGCATGTACAAATAGAAATACAAAGAGTTTATTTTCAAATACTTATATCATGTTTTAATTAGCCGGTCGATTCTAAGTAAATTAAATTATTAACAGAAATTCAGTACAGTTTTGCATATAATACACAATATGAGTGATGGAGATGCATTTAGACTGATCTGGACCTCTTTATATGGGGATCGCGTAGAGAGAGTTGGGGAGAGAAGAGGGGGTGGCGGCCGAAGGAAGGGTAGAGGAGGGTGGAACATTTAATCTGTTCCACAAGTGTTTACTAGGGGTAGCAGAAGCTGGTGGGAGGGATATTAGAGGGATCAATCATTGCAATATACATGTAGTGTGTATATGGCCATGACATATGCCGATGGGAAGAAGGTGACGGAGGTGTATTCTATCCGTCACAGACCTGTATTCTGACGGGAACTTGTGTGAGGGGAAGGGGTACAGAGGGAAAGATGGGGGGCTTAATGTGTTCCAAATGTCTTCTGTTTCAAACCAGAGCAGCGCCGGGTATACAGCTAGTATTCAATAAATGAATAATGGATAAAGTTAGCTTTTTTGCAAAGCTACAACTACACGGAAAAATAAAACAGAACCACGCACACTGTTACCTGTAAACAACGCAACTAACAGTAGTGGCGCCAATAGTGCAATGCCGTGCAATGATTGCAATATGAACGTTCAGTGTGTGCTTTGTAGAAATTTGCACAGATAATAGCAACGTTATCAAATGATACGGTAATGCAATTCATGATACAGTCGTGTTGAAGTGAACTCACAGTCGATCATATAAAAAAGCTATTCTATATATGTATACGCATATTTGATTTATTCACAATAATCATAAAAAGATATGTGGAAAGAAATAACTTATTGTAATAAACTCTGATTTGAATCGAAACAATAATGACTGTACATCTTATTACTATAAACAACAGTAGCCAAACACTTATCATCAGGATAGCCCCTGTGAGTCAAGGGGCCAAGCCTCAACTGGAACGCCCCAGAAAAACGAGAACTCTACATGATTTGACAACTTGCCGCCACTGAAGGGTTATTTTTTCCAATTTTTTTTTCCCAAAAAAATTTTTTAAAAAAAATTTTTTTTGGGGGTTGTCGAAAAAATTTTTTTCCCCCCCCAAAAAAAAAAAATTTTTCCCCAAAAAAAACCCATTTTAAAAAAATTTTTTAAAAATTTTTTTTAAATTTTTTTTTTTTTAAATTTTTTTTAAAAATTTTAAAATTTTAAAAAAAAAAAAAAAAAAAAATTTTTTAAAAAAAAAAATTTTTAAAAGGGGTTTTTTTTAAATTTTTTTTTTTTTAAAAAATTTTTTTTAAAAAAAAATTTTGGGGGGAAAAAAAAGTTAAAAAAAAAAAAAGGTTTTAAAAAATTTTTGGGGTTTTAAAATTTTTAAGGGGTTTTTTCCCCCTTTTTTCCCCCCCGGGAACCCAAAAACCTTTTCCCTTTAAACCCCATTTTCCCCCTTTTCCCCCAAAAAAAAAAAATTTTTTTTTTTAAAAAAAAGGGGTTGTTTAACGGCCCCCCAATTTTTTTGGGGGGGGGGGGGAAAAAAAAAAAAGGGGGGGGGGTTTTTTTAAATTTGGTTAAAAAAAAAAATTTTTTTAAATTTTTTAAAAAAACCCTTTTTTAATTTTTTTTTTTTTAAAATTTTTTTGGGAAAAATTTTTTTGGGGGAAAAAAAGGCCCCCAAAAAAAAAAAACCCCCCCCCTTTTTTTTAAAAAAAAAATTTTTTTTTTGGGTTTTTTTTTCCACCTTTAAAAAAATTTTAAATTTTTAATTTTAAAAAACCCCAAAAAATTTTTAAAAAACCCTTTTAAAAATTTTTTTTTTTCCCCCCCCCTTTTTTTTTTTTTCCGGGCCCCCCCAAAAAAAATTCCCTTTTTTTTTGGGGGAAAAAAAAAAAAAAAAAAAAAAAAAACCCCCTTAAAAAAAGGGTTTTTTTTTTTTCCCGGGAAAAACCCCCCAAAAATTTTTTGGTTTTTTTTAAAAAATTTTTTTAAAGAAAAAAAAAAAAAAATTTTTTTTGGGGTTTTTTTTTTAAAAAATTGGAAATTTAAAAAATTTTTTAAAATTCCAAAAAAAACCCCCCCCCCGGGGGGGGGGCCCCCCCCCCGGGTTTTTTTTTCCCCCCCCAAAAAAAAAAAAGGGGGGCCCAAAAAAAGGGAAAAAGGGGCCCCTTTTTTTGGGAAAAAAAAAAACCCTTTTAAAATTTTTTTGGGGGGGGCCCCCCGGGGGTTTTTTTGGGGTTAAAAAAAAGGGATAAAAAAAAACCGGGGGAAAAGGGGTTTTTTTTTTTTTTTGGGGGGAAAAAAATTCCCCCGGGGCGCTTGGGCTTGCAACTATAACCACAATCGCGACTAGAACCCATGAAAAAAAGGAAACGTTCACATCTGGCGTGCGGCGAGAAGCGTTGTCGTGACTGTCAGGAGGAGGTTGGTTGGCCTGGTCGCCTGAGCTGCTAAAGATGGTATTGCGTGTCAAGCCAGGAGTTACGCATTTAAGTGAAAACAGCAACCGTCGTACCTTGCGAATCTCCGGAGGCGCTATAAGGGTTCTACTTGCACTTTTAATCTTGACAATGGAGGTGTTAGAGCATATGTAAATGAATGTGTACTAACTCTATATTTCTTTATGGTGAACAATAATATCATATGGGCAAAAGCGTATTACTTTCGGTTTATTTGTCAGTGTGTATTGTATACTGGCATTGTGATCCTTCCCGGAACTGTGATGGGTAATTTACGCGCATGTGATGTACAGTTCTTTTATTGCAATTTTTAAAATATAGAATTGTTATATATATTGTTAGGGTTATATTGCGATGTGTGTTTTGTAAGGTTTTAGGCACAACATATCTCAAATAAACTTCACAATTTTCACTTACTCCTTCTTTGTTATTTTTTTAAACAAGCAAGACATAATGATTTCAACATTGCTGTATCAAAATAATAATACTTTTATCCCTCTGTAATATGCATGATACAAATGATATATCAAATAGAATTAAGCCATTTTTGAACAATAGATATAACTTAAACTTTTACCAAGTAACAAATAATCACTTTTAAATAGAGGTATAAGTCTGTTTACTATTGAATATATGATCAGAGGTCTGCTTGAGTGTCTGTGCATAAATGAGAACACAACCATTATTTGGAATATAAAAAATGCTGATTACAACTAAAATGAAAGTGCTTGGTGAGCACAGAGTAGTTAGTATAATGGACTCATGAGTGTCAAACTGGTAATTTTAATAAAGGTGTAATTCACCCAGTATCATTCAACCATTAAAAGTTATCTTTCATTGTGATTTGACATTTTTCAAAACATGGCCCCTGCAGTTCAAATTTTGCAGTGACATCAACTTCAGACCGTTAAAACTAGCTACCGCTACTATAAATACACAATTATGCATGGGCCCCAGCATCATGGGACGTGTGTGGTATGTATACTACTATGATTTACAAATACTATACCCATTATCACTTAACATTATTGAAATAAGGTGACATAGTCCTATACAATTACAATTTACATATTTTCCCCAATATTCCATAGTTTTATTCTGCAATAAGTTGATCAGGAAGTTGTTTTTGATAAATATATAAATCTTACATATCTTATTTATTTAAACATTGAGACAATTATTGTATTTGAATACTTCCTTTTCCATTATATGTAGGACTTGACTATACTCTTCCTGCAGTCTAGCTTTTATGTCAAGTTGGTCAATATACATGTATGTGTACAAATAGAAATACAAAGAGTTTATTTTCAAATACTTATATCATGTTTTAATTAGCCGGTCGATTCTAAGTAAATTAAATTATTAACAGAAATTCAGTACAGTTTTGCATATAATACACAATATGAGTGATGGAGATGCATTTAGACTGATCTGGACCTCTTTATATGGGGATCGCGTAGAGAGAGTTGGGGAGAGAAGAGGGGGTGGCGGCCGAAGGAAGGGTAGAGGAGGGTGGAACATTTAATCTGTTCCACAAGTGTTTACTAGGGGTAGCAGAAGCTGGTGGGAGGGATATTAGAGGGATCAATCATTGCAATATACATGTAGTGTGTATATGGCCATGACATATGCCGATGGGAAGAAGGTGACGGAGGTGTATTCTATCCGTCACAGACCTGTATTCTGACGGGAACTTGTGTGAGGGAAGGGGGGAAGGGGTACAGAGGGAAAGATGGGGGGGGGGGGCTTAATGTGTTCCAAATGTCTTCTGTTTCAACCAGAGCAGCGCCGGGTATACAGCTAGTATTCAATAAATGAATAATGGATAAAGTTAGCTTTTTGCAAAGCTACAACTACACGGAAAATAAAACAGAACCACGCACACTGTTACCTGTAAACAACGCAACTAACAGTAGTGGCGCCAATAGTGCAATGCCGTGCAATGATTGCAATATGAACGTTCAGTGTGTGCTTTGTAGAAATTTGCACAGATAATAGCAACGTTATCAAATGATACGGTAATGCAATTCATGATACAGTCGTGTTGAAATGAACTCACAGTCGATCATATAAAAGCTATTCTATATATGTATACGCATATTTGATTTATTCACAATAATCATAAAAAGATAATGTGGAAAGAAATTAGCAGATTGTAATAAACTCTTATTTGAATCGAAACAATAATGACTGTACATCTTATTACTATAAACAACAGTAGCCAAACACTTATCATCAGGATAGCCCCGTGAGTCAAGGGGCCAAGCCTCAACTGGAACGCCTGCGAAAAACGAGAACTCTACATGATTTGACAACGCGAACTTTCTCGTCTGCATTCGACTGACTTGGATTTAAGCGGTGCAAGTGTTGAATATCGCAGTGTACAGTGAAACAAGCTTGAAAACATCGCTCATTAGCCTATTAATTTGCCGCTAATTTGCATTCAAGCTAAACGTTTGATTAGCCATAAAGTACATTTTTAAATCGGAGATTCACTGAAGATCACCAAATAGAGAATGGACCTTCTTCTGAAATGGTTTCACAACCACCCCGTCTACCAAAGTCCCGCCACGGCGTCAACCGCCTTGGGACAACGACTCGGCCATTTCGTCTTGCTGAACCCGCCGGATCTTCAGCCCGTCTCTCCCTGGACTCGGAGAGCCGTATATACACCGCTGTGGTCACGGAAAATGACGACTAAAGGGGCGAGTTTCGTCTGCTGGACAACATGCGTAACATCCGGCTTGAGGTGAATGCCAAATGAGTAGAGGGCAACGACAACCGCAAGGTGTGTGGGGAGTATCGCTGCTCGTGCACGCTTTCTGAAGGTCTTCAGGTGGGGAATCTCAAGTCGGTGTATACGACAGAATGGGGTGCTGGTCATCGAGGTACTAATGCCGGCCATCGAGGCTCCAAAGCCGAGGAAAAGGAGGTAGCTAGGAAGAGCAATGAGACAATTGTCTTACCACCGTGTTCATTTTCATTGGCAAATGGGATCACCCGAGATAAAGCTGTATGTGTACCCAAACATTGGCCCCTAATCATGGAAGGGTGTGTGTGGTATGTAAACTACTGTGATTTGCAAACTCTATACCATGCATATAACTACTTTTATATAGAAAGGGTATATAATACCCACAGAGACCTACTGGGAACCAAAGCATCCGTTTTAAGCTTGATTGATGCTCTAGTATATACTTCATCACTTCCGATTATTGAAATAAGCTGATGCAGTCCTACGCAAATATAATTTATACATTTCTACAATTATTCTGTAGCTATATTCTGCAGTAAGTTAATCAGGAAGTTATTTTTGATTGGCTGGATTAAGACTAGGTTTGAATAGCCAGTTAAGTTTGCATCACCATAAAAGCTGTGACTGATTTTGTTTAGAATATATTTAGACCTGATTGGGCCTGTATATCATCTAATAATAAGCTAATTGTATTGTTTGATATACCATATCACAGCAATAAAAAATCAAATTAAATCAAAATAAAAAAAAGACCCACAATGCAAAACAATCTTAAATTAGCCAATCAAACGCAACTCCCTGGTTAACTTACTGCAGAATGAAACTATGAAATATTGATGGAAATATATTTTAATTGCATCAAACCGTATCAGCTTAATTCAATAAGGGGATTCAGGTGGGGAATCTCAAGTCGGTGTATGCGCCTGACGGGGTGCTGGTCATCGAGGTACCAATGCCGGCCATCGATGCTCCAAAGGCGAGAAAAAGGGGGTGGCTATAGGAAGAGCAATGAGCCCATTGAGCATAACTAGATGGACAGTAGCCGGGGAGAGCGGGATTTTGTGATCATGGGTGTTTGATAGTGACTGACTTTTCTCACAAATGTTTTGTTTATAGAGAGGAATCCATTGTGCTGGTATAGGGTATTATCTGTTGCATTTAAGTTGAGTATACTAGTTTGATATATGGTTATTTTAGTCAAAAGTGGTGTGCAGTTTCAAAGAGTCGAACATATTATTGTTATTCTTAGGCATATGTGTATCGGGTATTCAATTTTTGGTCTACAAAAATCTTTGTAGTACAACTATCAGAGTACATGTATATAGCTGTAAAGACAATAGATGTTGCAATAGATATTGTAATGTTCACTAACCCAAATAATGACTGTCCATGTGACGGTAGAACATTTTTTTTTGCATACAATTTGCTTTGGGATAATTTTTTGCTAGCAAAATCATGGATATCATATTTTTCTATTTTATTATTTTGATAACTGTACATGTACATTACCTGTAAATGTACCAGAATTGTAATTTGCTATATTCTAAAATAAATTTTACCAAAATAAAGAAACTCGTTATTTATTAATAACTTACACAAATGATTACTCTCTACTTATACCTTGATCAGGAAAACTTGATTATTCAAAAATAATACTCGTTTTCCAAACATTTAAAAATACAAAGTCCATTAGCGCGCTTCGCCACCAGTATGTATAGTGCAATCGTTGTTCTTCTCCATAATGTAGGAGACAAAACCCATCAAAATGGATCACATTTTGTGGTCCCCAATAGTTCGCAGTCGTTAGAGCGCACGACTTGAAAAACGTGATTTGCCGCGTTCACGGATTTTCCAACCAACAGGCGGCCTTTGCAATAGTCACTGTTGTATAGTTAGGTAGAAACCCAATATTCTTCTAGTAGAATACACGTACATTTTCCACATTGTTACCACTGCATGCACACTCTGCCCTCATAAATTAGCAATTGAGCAGTATGGATATATAGTTTCTATTCTAATTAGCGTTGGAAATTAACAGAAGTATATTATTTCATACCAGTCAGTGTATACCGTCGATTAGTACGGCCGGTGTTTCCCCCATTTCACGCCTCATCTTTGTCATGCCTCACGACTATCAAAAATCAAATCAAATCATTTATTAAAAAAGACAAAACATCCCCATATGACAGATAAAAACGCATGTACATGTACAGTATTAACACGCAGTTATAATAGATATCACAGTTAAATACACTTGAAATATATATTTAAAAAAGTATACTTAAAATCAATTATCAAAATTTAAAAACCAACTTCAGCCATTTCTTATTAATTAAACTCCTATGAATATGAAAATCACTAGTAAAACATGCCTGTATCAGGCCATTCTGACTTGATAGTAACCTGTTTATAAAATTAACAATAATTTTACGAATTAAAACATTAAAACTGTCTATTCCAATAAAAGTTCAGTAACTGGGAAGTGCTTTGCATCCTATTTACAGACATGAAATTTCGAAATATATTATTATATGACACTTTTAGTTTGCTATATACCTCTTTGCTATAGCAAGACCATAATGGGCTACAGTACATATTAGAACAGAATGACTTAAATAACTGAGTTTTTACTTCCACAGAACAATATCTAAACTTATTAATCAAACTATATATAGGATCCTACTATAAGCAGTAATTGCTCTCAAAATCAAACCAGTCAGAAGTCCCACTGCCGAAATATTCAGCTAAGATATCAAACGTCAGACGTACGATTTCCCTTATCCAAGTAAAAGGACATTTGACTTTGTGGACGTGTTGGCCGCAAGGCGTGTTGAGGTCTGCGGGGTCTACGGCCTTTTGCCGCATGCAGTGACAAACGTAAATGTAAATAAATAAATAAATGTAAATATGGTGGTTTATAGTCATGATTCTAGTGCTCTCACGACTTTACATCTGCACCACGCCGTTGCATCCTTATCACACTATATCTTTCTCAACTCCCCGGAGAGCATACAGCACAATTGCTGCCGTTGCGGCGCAGACGTGCTAATCACTCACATTTGCGTTCACTCGCCTGGCCTGTACCTATTTAACCTGTAGGTACCAGGGAGCAGTGTGCAACTTGTTAGGGGTAAGTTCGCTCAACACTTACCACCCGACCCGACCGGGAATCAAACCTTCTGGTCACGAGTCCAACTCCCCATCCACTCGGCCACGGAAGCACACAAACGTACAGTTGTGGGCACATACAAACCGCCAGTGTACCTGATAAAGCTGTGAAAACTGACCACTCAATGACAGCCCCGGTTGTGGCTGATTGAGTTTCTTCCCATGAAAAATCCACCACTCGCCCGTACTCCCCAGTACCCTTCCCTACTCATTCCTACGCAGCATGTGTGTACTCTTGGAGAATGCATGTACATTTTCCACATTGTAGTTATCACTACATATATACACACCTTACGCCCATATATTACAAATTTAGCAGTATGGATATATATAGTTGCTATTCTAACTAGCTGCGGAGGGGCCCACATACGACCGAATGCAACAATCGTCATTACTTGCGAGTTTTTGAGACGAGTGCGAGACAAGTGCCGTTAATGGAAATTAGGTCAGTAGTCACTACTAGTCAGGTGCTTTAGTGCTCCCTGCACACCAATCTGACAGCCTAGAATCGGCCGTAATTTGCACTAATCGGCAGCACTCGGGCAGCGGTGAAATGGGGGTGTGAGTATTTGTGGTCATTTGGTGCATTTCTATGGTCACTGTGACAGTCACAGCGCAGTGTTAGAATCTTGTGGTTGTGGGTATATGTGGTTCACACTTCATTCTATGGAGACCTTTTCAGAAAGCAGAAACTTATCAACCCTCTCTTTAAAAAGTCTTTACTGGCTCGCCGTCAAGCAGCGCATCGTTAATTCTAGTCCAGCCAAGGCCACTTGATATACTGGAATGGACGCTTCTGCCATGTCTACTGCAGTAGATATATGTTTGCTATAAAGATGTATGAGAGAGAAACTAAAGAAAGATAATTGTTGGATGTGTTGTCAAAAAGACTTAAGAAGTAATTGTGCCTGGGTCCAAAACGTGATTACAATGTAATTATCGGGATAAAAAAATTCATGTGCTCAAAGACATAAATTTGCAATTCAGCCTTTGTAAATTTACTGAAGTCAAATGGTGTGTGTTGTCGTTATGGTGCCATTGCACGGCAGGGCAGCCTAAGTCACAACTGTCAGTACGGCCTCTCTACCGCCTTTATCCTGCAAAAAATCAAAGAGATCATGTGTGTGTGTGTGTGGGGGGTTGTATGGTCTATGCCTATCCGGTTCGTTGAAAGCACCTTTTGTCAGGCAGTACGGAGGCAGTATCTATCGACAGTTGCAAATTTGCATTATACATAGTACTAC
Source organism: Streblospio benedicti (assembly GCA_019095985.1). NCBI lineage: Eukaryota > Metazoa > Annelida > Polychaeta > Spionida > Spionidae > Streblospio > Streblospio benedicti. Next base: position 64,200,404 of record CM032664.1, on the reverse strand, counting down.
GTACGGCCCTTTTAGCAGTGACCTGTCCGTAGGTAGGCTGTTCGGGGCCAGGACGTCCGGCCGTACGTTGTTAATTGCCATAGACACTGCGCGCCCACCCACCCACACACACACACACACACAACAAACAAGCAAACAAACAAACACGGCGAGAGAAAACCGTACTGCCAAAATGTCCGGTTGTGCCCCTAGCTTAAGCAATCCGCGGTGGTCGCTGATGTATTAGAGACTGGCCACGCTCTAGATTCTCTAAGGTTATAAGGTTTTGCATTATTTTCTAAAAATGTCACAGTGGTGTATATGGGCAGAGGCAGTAGGCAATAATGTGCATGGCTTTCAGCTTTTATGTTTATGGAGCAATAAAACCATTGCCATACAGACGCGAGTAATTGATAGCATACAACCTTGTGCATGCATTGTGGCTTTCACATACCGGTGTTGGATCCTTGAAATAGACTGCAGGGCATTTGATAGGTGGCACATCGGACATATTAATGGATGGTGCAGTTGTTTTTCTATTATCTCCTGTGGTTTGCTATATTAGACACTAACCCCAGACCGTGTGTGAGACGTAGATTATTGTGGCCTAAATTTGATATACATGTTGATATCTTTGCCTACATTTGATATACAGGTTGATATTTAGATATCAACCCGCCATACAGGTTGATATTTTGATATACTGTATGATATTTTGATCACACACGAACGTGTAAGCCGGCTGGAGACGTACACTAGGTACATGGAAAAATAAAATCTTCATTAGAATCCATGATCTAAAACACGGTCTTGAATGCAGGCGTATGCCTGCTGTGTGTTGTGTTTGTGTTCACACCTTTTTTTGGCATATTAACAACAGTGATTGCAATGGTGTAAGTGGCCCAAATGATTTGTATTAATATGTAAACCAAGCATTAAGTCAGATAACGCAATTCAGATAAGATGGACATTGGCTGACCCAGATGTCCCTCACCTCATCTGCGCCTCGGTTCGAGACGTATGGGTCAGACAGTGTCTGCAGGTTCTTAGATTTCAATAACTACCTCAACTTCATGCATTATCTAGTACACATTATCTAGAAGGTCATTCTCACCATTCAAATCATATATAGCTACAGTTTCGGTGTACACATGGCACCTACAAAATATGGCTCTTGTGCACTCGTAGATGACAGCAGCGCCCCGCGGCAACACACGTTCGTGAATAATTGATACACGAAATAGCATGGACACTTGGTGGTTAACTAGACGTGAATAATGTGCAGACATACCGTATTTCCACGTTTTATAGCCATCGCACACCATGAGGCTTCCTCTCAAATAAACGCTTGGGATGGAGGTGTTTGCTGTTATGAACTTTTACTTGGATGTGCTTTGTTTTTACGCGACGCATCCATCATTTAAACCCCTATTATAGACATACTTAGAAGTAAAGCTTCCCCCAGACTTCAAAAGGCGGGAATACGGTAATGTCGGATTGTTAAAACACTAGAAGGGGGCGCACGAGCTTCATTGTAATGGATGTATTCCTGTATGTGCATTTGTAGCATACATGTAGATCATTCATTGCGTCGCTTCAACTGCTGAAGCAAAGCCTTGTGTTTCGTTCGTTTGTAACTATGTATGCATGTTTGTCTCTGGACATTCAAAGAGCATTTACCGATGAACTGATTTTGTTTAAAGTTTACACACCTATGAGTATGAGGCGACACCGAAGTGATTTGATTTTGGGCACTTTGCCAATTAAAGTGTGCTTTCCACTGGGCCATATTTTGTCCATTATCGTCATTCTTACTACTATTGAATGCACAATGATGATTCAATATTACAGCAGCTGCAAAAGTCTACTTCGTGCGGTTTGCTGTGTGCTGCTGCAAGATCAATATGTAGCACGACAGAGGCTACTATAAGTAGACAGTAGCACACAGATTATCTCCGGCCCATTACAAACATTGAACGCATTGGGCTAGTCTCACTAGCTTTCTTTGGAGAAGAACTCTTTTTACTGTCCTCTTTTTATGAATGGAACCACTAAAATGATCTTATTATAGAGGTGGCCACGGTATACAAGTGGCTTTAATTGGAGGCTCTACTGTTCTAGTGTTGTTGTGTTTCTTGTGTGTTTTTTGTTTGTTCATAAACTCAGCTGACGCCACGTTCCATACATATATATTGACAATCAAATGGCCAGTTGCATCGTGCCAACCCCCCCCCCCCCACCCCCACCCCCCTCCACACACACATATGTGAGCTGGATATGGGAGAGTTATACACTGTGGTGGGAGGCAGGTTGGCGAGCACGCGATGGCGGGAGCAGACGGTACGGGTGATGGTGTTTGACACACGTGATGCCGCCTGCCATTGGGGGGCAAAGTCACCTCAACACAAATTGCGCTCATTCATTAGCAGACATGGTGCCTGGATATTTCTTTATAGAAAATGATATGCGCTCTCTTCTTCAATACGGTTATGTGTAATCGCTGAATTTTGGTTCAAATGCTTGCAATTGCGTATACCGGAGTAAAACATCTGCATGGGGGTTATTGTTTGTGGAAGTTCACTACGAATAGAATTGGTGCAAGGGTGAGCTACTGCATCTTATTCCAAATTACCAGTGGTGGACATACCACGGCAATTTGTCAAGTAATACATAGATGGTAGAAAGAGTAGCCTAAGAAGCTAATCGGATTACCTGCTAATCACATTACAGTTAATGAATCTTAAGACAGACACACCATTGTCATGCTGTGAAGAATGAAGGACAAGGTGGTGTGTTGTCTGATAGAAACTAATGAGTAATGAGCCAATGATATTACATTAAAATAACCCAGCTTGAATATTGTTTCATTCAAGGATGCAATAATATGATACATGCTAGAGTGTAGTGGTTTCACGTACAAAAGCCATTACCATGTGACCCGGGTGAGAATTATGTCAACAAGCAGTATGGTTCGCGTGAAAATCACAAAACTGGTGAATGGCAGTTTCCTCGCCACTGTTATGGGGGGTAACTCTCAGGATATTGAGATTCATAATGCGACGGCAAGCAAACAATACGATTTTGAAGGGGCCACATATTACATCATCATCGTCATCTTCATCTATGGCTTCTCAATCATCCTGCTTATCGGAAGCTCTATAAAGAAAAGCAAACGGGATATTGGAGTCCACAAGTACATGAAGAATCTGGATCAAATCCGGAGGTAATACTTTCTCGACACCCCCACCCCTATAATACTGAGAAAATAGGCTAAATTTCACTCAAAGCATACAGTGAAGCTTGAGTTTTTCATATTTAGAGTTTAAGCACGTGTATCCCCATCAGCTATTATGAAAGCACATCATGCCTCATGCAATGGTTCTTTTTTAGACCATAAAAATATGATAAGACTATATGATATTGTTTTAAGTTTTCTACATTAGGTACTTAACATCCAAAATCGAATTTCGATTTTTTATGAGGAGCATATGGGGTAAAAATTCAAATAAATTAAAAATATTTTTATGTTTATATGATTTAGTAAATATATTAGCACGTAGCAGTGAATACACAGACTACTATGATTTTGTTTGGATAGCTCATAAAGCATAATTTCCTATCCAAGGTGGCCCTTTTGTGACTTTTCTAATTAAGAGCAGCTCCTCATTCAATAGCAAAAGTGTCATTATATGCGAGTATTCAGAGCTAAATGGGTCTGGTTTACAGCAACCATGCATTACATTGTCAATCCGTTTATTGCATTTCAGACCTGTAGTTATCCTGTGGCGAAGGAAGCGGTCGCCTCTTCTCTTTTAGCTTTGTCTCACTTGCCTCATCGTTCTTCAGATTTTGCCTCATCGCTTTTTTCTTCAAAATAGCTATCGCAGTTGTTAAAAGTCATATTCCTACATAACTTTTTATAGTGTAATTTAGTGTAATTCTAGAGTAAAATCAAACAGTTGTTATTGCCTCATCCATAATTGGTGATCTTGCAATATTTCATTATAATGATTTCACAGATACGGTAATGCTCACTGAGAATGGATCATTAATGATTGTGTTTGGTGTGGATATTACGTTTTGTTTTAATCTTTTTATCATTTTCCATATACTAGCACATTTTATTTGTTTGTGTAAATAAAGTATTAATTATGTACACAATCACAATGTTACTTCATATTTTATGATAACGTAGAGCACTGACAGCTATGCTGACCTGAAATGAGCATATTTCGCCTCCCCGCTTTTTCAACTCTGGCTAAGGCCCTGCCGATTTGATTAAATGACGATATTTATTTTATAACAATCAAGATTATCAGACACATCCTTAATATGTTCTATCATTTTAGACTTGAGAGAAGACAGGAAAAATACAAAACACGACTCGCCATGCAGAAAAAGAGAGTCCACAAGATCCTGAGTTCGGTAGACACCTCAAGAATAGAGGATACTGACTTGGTTGAAAGTACAGACATTGTGAGTGTGGATGACGTGTTTGAAGAAAATGCCAATGTACTTGAAGCATGCAGCTCGATGCAGTCCACAGAAAACAAGTCCATATCAGTAACTGTAACGAATGAACAGAGTCATGAAGAAGACCTACACAAGGAGATTATGGTGTAATGTAATGTGCGTATAGGTGTGTGTGTGTGTGTGTGGATGTGGTGTCACCTTACCTAATGTGGATGTTTTGTCTTGAAGTACCAGATTAAGACCATCCTGTCATTTAATAAAATGTCATCACATTTTAATTTTAGTTTTATATGCTTAATAAGAATAATACCTCCATACCAACAATGACTCATAGAGGTACAATTTATGAATGCACCCTTATGATATATTATCTTTTGATGCACTTACCTGTTACCCAATTAAATACGACAATTGTCTTAGCACTGTTTTCATTTTCATTGGCAAATGGGATCACCCGAGATTTACGAAATAAAGCTGTATGTGAACGCAAACATTGGCCCCTAATCATGGAAGAGTATGTGTGGTATGTAAACTACTGTGATTTGCAAACTCTATACCATACATATAACTACTTTTATATAGAGAAGGTATTTAATACCCACAGAGACCTACTGGGAACCAAAGCATCCGTTTGGGGCTTGATTGATGCTCTAGTATATACTTCATCACTTCCGATTGTTGAAATAATCTGACGCAGTCCTATGCAATAGAATATATTTAAATCTGATTGTGCCTGCATATCATCTAATAATATGCTACTCATATTTTAATTATACCATATCACAGCAATAAAAAAATCTAATTAAATCAAATAACAAAGATCCACAATGCAAACCAATCTTAAACTAGCCATTCAAACGCAGCTCCCTGATTAACTTCCTGCAGAATGAAACTATGAAATATTGATGGAAATATTTAAATTTTAATTGCATCAAACTGTTTCAGCTTATTTCAATAAATGTGAGGTTATAAAGTATATACTAGAGCATAAACCAAGCCTAAAACGGACGCCCTGGCTGTCATGCTTGTTAGTTACCAATCTATAATAGTAGTAATGTGTATATGGTATAGTGTGTGTAAATCATTGTAGTATACATACCACACACCCATCCCATGATGCTGCAGACCATGTACACAAACATTTGCATGCATGCCATCAGTAATAACATAAGGGTTTCATTTCACACTAGGAGTAAACGGTTAAAATATGATATTCTTTAAGTTTGTAACATGTTGAAAATGTTACTCTGAGCACTAACACACCTTATCTATTCCCGATAAGGTATATCTATTCCATTATCTCATGAACCTCACCACACACATCAAACTGTGTTCAACAAGGCCGGTTTAAATCCACCTTTAAAATAAGAAGTTTAGAAAAAAAATACCAGACACATTTCAATGAAAATGTGTAGCTTACTTGTGTGTTGACTTCAAACGAAAACAAAGAATGCCCATAAGCCCATTTTTCAGCTGACATTTGTATATTACAGGGCCGAATGAGCAACCTTTCTAATAAGCACCTGCTCATCGGATTAAAATAGCGCAGACGATTCCAGGAATCATTCCCCAGCTATATTGGGATGTAGTGACGGTGCATATAGCTTGGTATTTTGTGTCAATTTGACAATTACCATTTCATTAGCTCTATGGACCCATACAGAAATGGCTCCGGCAGTTAATGGGGGGGGGGATGCAAGATGATTCTGAACCATGCTTTTTATGTACATCGCTACCTCAGAATATTTTGCCCAATTAAGAATATTTTTGTGTATGGACAATAAAGCAAATAACGTTAAAGCGTCTCGAAGTATTTCATGATGAACAGTTGTCTGATCTTTATGAGTATTTCATGTAAAGTTTGCAAACAGTATCATATTAGAATTATGACTGTCCTGTGACATTTTTTCATTGTCAACCAATTTTTGAGATGACGTTATGTACATATGGCGTATATGTAATACACGTAGGTTTTAAAACCCCATCACCAAATCAATTATATTCATTCTATGCATTCACTTTCTTACTCACAACATTCCAGCGTCAGTCATGTTACCGAACAAATATTTGCAATATGTATTAATCTTCCATGTTATTGTCGTGTAAAAATAGTCGCCCGTGATAGAAATAACACTTCGCTTATCCATTTACCATAGGGAGAATGGCAAATGAATGCAATGGAAAGTGTTGACCCTTGACATATCATATATAATTACCCGCCGTTCTTACCACGAATTTCTGGTGTTGCTGTGGACAGCAACGTCTACTTACCTATCATACTAATTGTCACTAGCCTGAAGTGGTTGAAGACTGGTCGACAACGACGCCCTACAATTAATGGAAGTCATTAACCAAATAGATGGCACAGCCCTCGTACTCAAATCGGAATAGAGCAACACAGCTTGATGCTGAACACAACGGTGCCACCACGTGCTGAATGTTTTGGGTCCATAATGCGCGCGCATCTTCCGACTCGTACTCGTGTTGAAAAACACTGAAAGAAGTCTATCGCATGCACCCCCCCCCCCCCAGGCCCCCACACCCACACCCAACGACAAGACACGACTCTCGTTTGATGTTGGTGTGATGTGCCCGACGTGAGCCCGTTGACACACGGCACAAGTTGACTAAGGCCGGTTACGTAAGAAAAAAATAAGCTGGGGCCTTCTTTTCCTGTCGTGAACGCAAGGAAATGGCCGGGTTAGACGAACAAACTAAATCACCTACTGCACTCAAGGAATTATTTAGACAAACATTGGTACAGCATTTACAAGCGTTTACATATACACCACCACATCTTTTGTAGCTATGTATGTTTGTCTATGATTAAGCTAGAGCATGTAGGCCTACCGATGAACCAAGTTTGTTCAAACTTTACACAACGATGAGGTATTGGGCGACACCGAAGTGACTCGGTTTTGGGCTCTTTGCCAATCAAAGTGTGCTTTCCACGGAGATATTTAAGATATTTATGGTTTTATTTCAACATTCTACACATGAATGCACAATCATGGATCAATAATTAATCGGTAGTAAAAAATCTACTCGGTGTTGTTTGTTATTTGCTGCTGGTAAATAGATACCTAGCATGACCGAGCCAATGTAATGCAGACAGTGGCCCCTGTGGACAATAGTCACTGCTGTAAATTCATTCTGGGGTTATCTCCTCAAATTCACCGTGTTCTTAATTGTATTTTAGTGTACATCGTTTCAGTACATATCCTAATTGCCCATAAGTCAACGTTGTTCTAGCGACGCCGTGTTCTTTGAACACTTTTGATGTATCTTGTTACTGGTTTGTGATGTAAAACACTGCATACTAGCATAACAGCAGATCATCTATGTTGAAATCCACAATGCAACCGGATACATCGAAACTCAGCACTGGGAATATATTGAAGCTCACAAAACGTCTTCGTATGTATGTAGTCAGTACCCTACCAGCTCAAACCATACTCATTCACAAACAGCTTAAATGGACATTTACTAAATACCCATAAAAGCTTGAGCTGAAATGGACTATAATTTCATTCCCACACCCCAATAATGTTTTCTTTACATAGCTTTTTCATTCAAATACTTGACATAATGACAACTTTAGAATTTATTGTGAGCTTGTTCTTGAAACAAATGGAATTTGTACTTTTTTTGTACCAGGCCAAGTTATTTCTTAGTACAGACTTAATGTTCATACTGTGACAAAGCTTAGTTTCATTCTATATCTCTTTTAATTGCATTTCCGAAACAAACATTAAATATCATAATATCGTAATATAAATTGGACGACCATACGCCTGATGTTTGTTTCAAATTTGACAGGAAATTGAAAAATGCAAAACAAGGTTTAAAAAGGAATAAGTTCATTAGATAGGTCCCCCAAAATACTTACAGTATACTATTTGTTTCTGAATCTAATCAAGATGGCTGATTAGATTAAGTGATGTGAAAACCAGGGCAAAATAAGCGAAACGTCAACAAGGTGCAGATTTTAAATGTTTACGGGTAAACGGGTCCGTGAAGAAGGTGAGACATGAAGTAAATCTGAGTAAGGGATGATGTACATTTTGTCATGTTTGACAAAAGTGGAACAATATGTGCAATTTAGGGGGAGAGGGGAGCAGGGGGTAGGTCAAGTTTTGGATGTTCAAGTTTTTTGGGGTCAAGGATTTTATTGCGCGTGTTATATCTATTCAAATCAAAATACCACTATTCACTATTTAAATTTGGCATTTAAGAGATAGACAGCACAGTTCACACTTTGATATCACGAGTTATATTCCTCATATATAATAGACATTATTTTATGGTATATATAAGTGATATTTCAAATGTTTGAATAAATATCGCTAATGACTGCGTAGATAATCTTCGAATATGTTACACATCTGATATTTCCATTTTTGGGGGTAAGGGTGGGGGTGTCAAGAAAAAAGAAAAAGAGAACGATGTTCCACTTTTGCGCAACACTATATATATGATCCCTAAAGTCTCACAAAACAAAAGTTGTGCATTTTTGTGTAGCCGAGCGTGTGGAGAGCTGGTCTGATGAGAAGGTTGTGGGTTCAATTCCCAATCAAATGTAATAGTGAGTATTCAGGAGCCTCATCATTAACTTCATCTTGCCGTAGCAAGGTAACATCTATCAAATATTATAGATCGAGGTTCTGAAGAACCCCTGAATTGGTGAAGATGCATTAACTTGTGTATATTTACAGATGTATGATCATGCATAGAAATGATTTCTACCACAAACTAGCGCAGGTAAATGTGCTTGATGATAGCTAAGCCTACAGAACAACCCTTTCTCGCATAAAACAAACATTTGAAAAAAAGTGTACTTTAGTAATTAGAATATCATTTTTTAAAGAATCAACATAGTATTAAAGATAACATAGTTTCAACATTTTATTAGAACAAACAACTGTACCTACTGTTTTAAAACAAACTACTGAGACATTTACTTAAACCTACTGTCCTTTAGACGTACCATGTGTATCTCAAAACTTGATTTTTGCTCACACAAATTCCTCATCGCACGCCCCATACCCTCCGTTCTTTTCTACACACGATGTCGTCACGTGTAGCGCTTCAGTACTAGAGATCAGATGTCGTTTCGAGTCCGCCACAGTCAAAGGTGATGGCGTCAACGGTCTCTTCACCTCTCTGTTTAGCGAGGAAACAGGGGAACCGGGCTCAGCCGGATATCTGATAAGTTTGCTGGGAGAATTGAGTGCTGCGCCCCTGTTGAAGGTGCTCCCCCTGTAGCTTTTCAGCGTTGCCATGGTGATCTGCGTGGTTCGCGAGAGTTGAGATCGTCTGCACAGCTCCCGGCGACGACGAGGGAGCATGCACAGCGCAATACGAAAGCTGTCCCGGAAGTTCTTGGACATGAAGGCGTACACCACGGGATTGGTCGCGCTGTTAACGTACGTTAGCAGGGCGAACACCTGCCTCATGTACCTACAAGTTGAAAAATATGTCGTTGTTTTTTTTTTTTTTGGGTGTGTGTTTCTTTATTTTCTGAGGAATGCACTTCAATGAATGACGTTCAATACTTAGTAATCAAAATATATTCTTTTAAACGATTAAAGATGAAATGTAAGATTGTTTCAACTTTTATTTATATACACGAATCTACTTCATCACATTTCTTAGCATTAACGTATTAACGTACTACGACAAGGTCACGACGTATCGCACTATTTGACGTATGACCTAAAACGTCCTCAACGTGTTCAAACAGAAATCTCACTTGAGGTTGTCATAGTTGAGCTGCTCCAAGTGACCAAACGACACCAGCACGTTGTCGATGAGTCTGGGGCCGTGGCAGACGGCGAACACCACGATGATCATCACAAGCATCTTGATCACCTGTCAATCAACAAATGCAGTGCAGTAGAACCTCTCTATTAGGACCACCTTTGGAACCAGTGTGAGCTGGTCTCAATAGAGAGGTGGTCTCTATGCTGGGGTTCGTTCCTTTTGGTACCTTTAGAGAGGTTTGGTAGCGTGAAAAGTGGTCGAATTATAGAGGTGGTCTCATTAGAGAGCGGGTCTTAATTGGAGGTTCTTCTGTAGTTGTTGGGAGTTGTGTTAGTACAGTGGAACCTCCGATTAAGACCACATTTCTATGATACGACCACTTTGCACGATCCCAAACCTTCATAATGCTACCAGAATGAACCTGCATGGGTGTTACAGATCACCTCTCTATTGAGACCACGTATTACTGGTTCCAAATGTGGCCCTAATAAGGAGGTTCTACTGTACATGTATGTGTGGAGGTGTAGGGATATCAAGTGGTCAAAAAGTCATACTTCCCTCTTTTTTTCTTATTTTCCATATTCTTTATTTGGGCCATATTTTTCCTAGACCCAGCAATGTTCAATCTTCTTTTTTCCCGACGCCCCATTTCCATTGAAATCATGCATCTCTTTTTAAGGTATTTTTACACACACCACACATTTTCAGCATTTCCCCTACGCCTCACTTCCCTTTAACATCTCCATTAGCGTGTGTCAAGTTCAACATACAAAGTGAGTATGTGGTTACGTTCTTAATGTTTTGCTTAAGTCTACTGAGGTGCATGCCTAAACGATGTCATGATACATGAGAACCTGAAGGGCAGTCTGTCCACATAAGACATGTGGCGTCTCTATAAAAAGGTGGCCATACATGTATGAACAATTTCACTGTATCAACACCGGTTGGACATACATGAACTAGCCAGTCAACATCAAAGCACATTAAGCGTCGATCAATTCTATAGAATACATCATGTTTCATCGATTAAAGTATTCTATATGGTAGGCCTACGGGAGTGAAAATATGTGGGATTATTTCTTACTGCGGGTTAATGTGAACTTACAGCAATTACATATCGCCATTTATCGTTCACCTACAACTCGTTGACAGAACTAAGCCAGCAAATAACTAGACTATGGGACCACGTGACGGATGCGCGCGCACCTACCTGCTTCCGGGTCCTGTCGTCGTCTGCTTTGGCCACTGGACTTTCTGACACTGATTTGTGAGTGCCATTCATACTGAAATCCAAGATGGAAAATCAAATGAGTGTCCTCAGGAAGACTCGGGCTCAACTCACTCATCTGTCTTGCTCAGCGTGTGTTTGAACAAGGTCATCGTGTGGTGTTTTAGCCGCAGAATGTACACAGGGCCACAAGTCGTGAGTACATAATATGAGTTGGGGAATTACAGTGACAGAGGGCAACGTAAATACAAGAATACAGTTTTTTGGAGGGTGTTTTATTTTACTTTGGGGGATTTGTTCAATTGGATTTATTTAATGCACCAATGGCAACATTGACTTGATGAACTACAGGAAAGCAGCCCGACCAAGGTCAAAACATCAGCTGCTCATATACGTAAAAGGCATTATGTTGAATATTTGCTTTGCATTCCCTATATTAAACACCGAGCATTTTCCTGTACTATTTTACACCTATTTATATAGTTATCACAGTAATTGCATGCAATCTTTGCTAAGAGTGTTCTAAATTAATTGGAGCACTGGGTTCCAATGACGCTTAAAAGCACTAGCTTGAAACACCGTGTAGCAAAATAAATCCTAAATGAACAAGTTCTTCACAATTTGGAATATTTATATAGCTATATAGTTTTATATAGTTTACATATTTAATATTATTTGATATTTTGATGACCAATACTTTTCAATACATGCAAATACACACAGATATAAACATCCGGAATTATATCAAACATGCAGTCGCCCCCACAGAAAACACACACCCCAAAAAAATCAAACGTAAACTCTCCACTGAACAAATAGTGTTCCCCCAAACACCAATACAAACTATAATTAGCAATATTGTACAGATAATAACACCCCATTACCACCCCATCACCGACCGGCCGTCTATTAATAGGGCATTGCATGGGTTTGAATGGGAGATAAGAAAATATCTCACCTCGTGGGCTTGTCACAGCTTGAGTGAGCGCAGCGAACGAGTGCTGTGACAACTCCACGAGGTGAGATATTTTCTTATCTCCCATTGAAACATAATGTAATACCCTATTTCCCCCACTTTATCCGAGTTATATTATAGCCTCGGACACACAGCCTGGTTATGATATCTTGGTTGGTGGCAACCACACACGATTCTGGGTGATCGAGACTAGTTATTTTACAGACTACGTGATGATTTATACGTCGTAGTAAATTTATGCAAATTGGCTGCTCTGGGAAGAGTGGGAGATAAAGAAATCCACCACCGCTACTCCATTGATAAATAACACTGGAAGTGGGAGAAATAGCAGTACACCCACCTGGACGTGGCCACCATCCTGGCCCTCTTGGACGTCACCATCCACAGCTCGGCGCAGATGCGCGTGTAGGCGTAGGTCATGATGAGCACGGGCAGCACGAACACCATGCACAGCATGCTCAGCTCATAGGCCTTCTCTAGGCGCGGGTACGGCCACTGGCGGATGCACCAGTAGCCCGTGCGGCGCACCCCCACTTCCTTGTGCACCTGCAATTGTGGCGTGGCCGCTTGAAGATTCATTTTGACAAGGGCAAAAACATTATCATGGGCTCCTGCATCAGGGGAGTGTGTGTGTGTGTGGGGGGGGTATACTACTATGATTTACAAACACTGTACCATACACATGCATAGAACTGTGTTAAGTTATTTCAGTAATGTGAAGTGGTAATTTCAAGCATAAAACGCATGCCCTGGCTGCAATGGTCTATGTGTTTATTGTTACCCTTCTATATAATAGTAACAGTGTGTATGGCATAGTGTTTAGTATACATACCACACACCCTTCCATGATCCTGGGGCCCATGGTAAAAATGTCCTCGGTTGCAAAGATGGCGTTTTGTGATTTTTTGTAGCTTAAACAAATGTCAGGCGATTATTATCGCATTTCTATCCAATGGCGAATGCAACAGTGACTCTACCTCATTGTCCAGTATTACGTTATCATCACAAAACAGCCATGCTTATAGAACTGTAACAGTAGTCTACCATCTGCTAAGAGCAAAACTAGCAACATATTTGCAGTGGGTGGGTTTGATTGAACCTGTAATGATATTTTCATCGTGATAGAATTGTATTTGAGACCTCGATTGTGCTGTTTAATGTAAAATCGAGCACGCTGGTGTCTGACTTCGCTCGTGTCGATCAAGCATCAACATGCTTAATTTCAGATTGAATCTCCAATGGCGTGCTTATATCCTTCACTTTACATAAATTTATATATTATCATAGAGGTGGACTCTTTATACAGGCGGTCGTAATAGTAGGTTACATTGTGTTTAATCATGGGTGTTTGAAGTTATATTTTTAAATGATAGAATGTTCTATATTGCCAGTATGTCGTTTTGTAATTGTTTGAAGCTTTGAAGATCATGACATACAATGTAGGCACACGTGAGAGGTACTTTAAGGGGAAGAGTAACCAATCAAATGACGGTTGACAGCAGCTCCTAATCCTCCCACCATTTGCACATCATCACCGTCCTATTGCACATGTACAGATCTGTAATTTCGAACCAAAACGGCCTCTCAGCACCCAGCAAAACCAGGGTGACATCACTATAGTTCTATATATTGCCACAGAACTGGGGTGCCTCTCAGCCACCATCCTGAAATCACCCAAGCCATGTGCCGACCCAACGAGTGGACTAGTACTACATAGACGCAAACTTGATCCACCATTTTCTCTTTTGTTTGTCGATGTATGTACAATGTAGATGTCAGAAACATGAAACAGCGTCTGGTCTTCAAGTTCATTCTGTTTGTGTCACTCCTACCTCTCCGCACGCCAGAGAATAAGATTCTAGAACGTGATTACAATTTACGCAGGCCACATTTTAACGGCAGTTATGCAATTTTGGGGGTTTATGGTGTAAATTCTAGTTAGCGTATATCAAAATCGGTTACAATTTAAATGTACGTTGGTAATAATTTACGGTCCAACATCTGGTGTCAATAAAAGCAGCAATCATACAATAAATAACCCTTGTATTGCCAAAGTTCACAAACCACTTACTGTACAGTCTGCACTAACCCAGAGATACACGTTAGACCGCCCCTCCCCCTTACCCCCATATAGCATACATATGACATTCTGATTCCCTGCCATATGTGTTAGCATATGATCAGGTTCTCAGGTGTATAGTGTTTACTCGATTTTCCGTTTAAGAAACTGAAGCTCTATCAAAATCGTGCCAAACTAAGTTTGCATGATGCAAAAGTGTATGCACTTTCAGAATATGTACATTACGAATGCCATGATACACTCAGGTAAACCCACGCCGCAAGAAAACCGACTGTTTTATTGCATTACGTATTTTTGTTTTTGTAAGTTTGTTTGCAAACAAAAACACCTGCGACCGTTATTTTAGATCTAGACACAACAGGTGAAGTTTAAAAAAAAAACTTTCAACAATATAGCGAAATAGATGGACGTTATAAATTTATGGAGTGTATATGTTAATCAATTTACAGGCTCATTCAATTCCAATACTCAAATAGTCAAGGTTTTTTTGTAAGTGGGCACCATTTTGTCATTGTCACAGGTAGGCTCCTCTCTCGTGATGCACCTCACAATAATAGAGGAAAATAATGTTTGAGAAGAGTAAATACATATACATATTCTTTGATTCAGCAATTTTTATATGTCTAACATTAGCCAATGGTCATGAAAAGGAGTCATTGAGCTCAACAAGATAAAACGTGTTATAGATACATGTACGTCATGCAATTTTGTAAACAAAATGTACCTTCCTCTAACTTTTATTTTAGATTAATGCTTTGAAATCCGAGTGTAGAAAGGAAAAAATATTGTACATCGACATTTTCCCGCTACTTTTACTCTCAACCAGACCTGGGTTCAATTACAATTTTGACATTTAATTACAATTACCATTACACACTCCTTTGCAACTTGTCAATTACGATTATGGTCTGATTTTTGGCTTAATTATAATTACAATTCCAATTATATGCTCCTATGCAGTGTCAATTACAACTACAATAATGTCTGATTTTTGGCTCAGTTATATAATCACAAGTATAAATACAGATGAAATTTCAACGAGAATTACAATTGCAATTACGAGCTTGCTGAACTTAAATTACAGGTTGATGCTAAATCATAATAACCACCAATCGTTTTCCATTGCTATACTATTTCATTTTCAGTTACAATGGTGACAAGTGAAGCATATCAATATTTTATATAATTTCACATTCCATTGTCATGATGCAAAATAGATTTATAGTCTTTGTGAATTATGTACTGCTTTGAAGACTCCAATGGGAACATATGTTATGAAGATTAGTATAGTGACTAAATTCAATCCATCAAACACCTATACCTGTTTACATGCTCCCTATATAATGAGGTATTACATTAGATAGACAACTTAAATAGACCACAAATAGCTGTCTGGTGTCAGCGATAAACATGGTGACAGGTTGCCATGGATATTAAGTTTACTTCTATTGTCAAGCTGGTAATGTTAATTTATCAACATGGATTGTAATTACAGTGTGTATGATTATGGTAATCTAATGTGTTTTTCCCAAGTTTGCTTGGGGACACAATTATATTCTACTCTCTCTTTTCTATGGCAAGCAAGCTCCTACCCATTATATGCTTGCCATAGAAATGAGAGAGTAGAACATAATTGATTATGGTAATCAAAATTAGAATTCTCATTTATTACAATTAGAACAACAGCATAAATAGAAACGTCAATTACAATTACACCATTTTTTTTTAAAAAAAATGCTATTACAATTACCGTTAAGTAGAAAAGTGTAATTAGTTACAATGACACCAATTACAATTATAATTGATCCCAAGTCTGCACTCAACTTTACTTGCGCTAGTCCACTGAAATAGTAGCTTTGCGATTCACAAAACAAGATAAACAGAATCTGGAAAGTAGGCCCGTTCCGTGATTTTGGGTTTCCAACACACGTTTGCCTTTCTGCACCTAGAGAGTCAAGGCCATGACAATATATCTCCCGATCCTCCATTGTGCAATGCGTCCTCTTGGCCCTGTCTATTACCAAAGGCAACACAGCATCTCACAGTGTCAAGAGCAAATATCCATCAACGCAGATTATGCAGATTTCATCGACTTCGTGTATTGTTTGAACGCAGAGTTGTAATCTTCACGTCTAGGTGAAAAATGCTTGTGTAGAATAATGATATGTAGCTCCCAGCAAAAAGCCTCATATTTTACACCCAACTGACTACGATGGTTCATATAGTCTTAACCCCTGTGCTAGTATGCGTCCGTTAAATACTCGGACCAGTGCCAAGATCAAGGAGCGGATCCAGCTTTTTACTAAGGGTTGTGGGCTTCAATGAGTGTTGCTGAGAATATCTTTAAAAAAAAACTTTTTTTCCCAGCGCCATCTTGTACTAATTGTCATTCACGTGTTTCAATTGTAATAATGAATTTACAAGTGTTTTCCTTCCACTTCCCCCACCTCCACCATTGAATTTGTTTTACTTATTTATACGTCTGTACGAAAGTTTCCATACTTGCCTCAAGGGTATTGGTAATTATTGTCACTTCTTACTCCATGTTTAAGTTTTTAATATGTTCTATAACTTCATTGTAGTGTATTAAGGATTCTTATGTTATTGTTTGAGTAAGCTCAATTTAGTGTTTTAGTATGTAAAGTAGCATATATAATCTCATTCTCAGAATTGTATCACTAGTTTGGTTTGTTGAGAGTCGATAATCTTATTTTTATATAATTACGAAGAGAGGAGCGTGGCCATGTTTTTTTTTGTTTTTTTTTTTTTTTTGTTGTTTTTTTTAAATTCACCTGCAATCACTTTCCTGGGGCGCTTTGACGCATTTTGAGTGCACCACTTTATTGGAAATCACCTTTTACGGGTGTATTTGTTCTTCGTGCGCTTGCTTTCATCACTATTGACGACAAAGCGGATTTACCATCACTAATTCAGGTACATATAATTCTGTTCCTTTTTACGACGCACATCCGCTTTAGCACATTGTTGCTGCGTGCGTTATGTCTCTGTAGGAGACGGGGAAGCTAGTAGTTCTTATAATTGTATGATCACTAGTTTGATCAGGGTCGGTTTTTAGACCCCAAACTTTTTTCTCAAATAAACGTTGGCAGCAGCCTCTTCAGTCTGTTTGTCACCATTTTCACTTAGTCATTCGTTTATTTTCTCAAAACATAATTTCAACGTAGTATCAAAATAAACATCTTTTTTTCACCAGCTCAACTCCTCTCCCTCGCTCATATGGATACCCCACCGAAGGTTTATGGACCATGCAATCAATTCCATTGGTGATCAGTTACAAACAGTCTCAAGGGATGCTGGGAGAATATGGGCACTATATCATGTGATATAAATTGGGAATTTTCTATCATCCATTTTATATGCAGATGATTTCTGTTACGTCAGGTATCGGTGAGAATCCAGGAAGAATGACATCCACAGAATCCGCTACACTTATTGATTCGTATTCAGGAGTATGTGTGCGCGGCCGGTTCAGTGATTTTATAAAGTTGATAACACGTCAAAAGAACTCCTCTATACGCAACCTAAACTCGATTTTGGAACCATTTTGGGTGCAGATTGGCTGTAAAATTGACAGGGGGATGTCGATTGAAAGCAAACGGTTTTTCGTCTGATTTAAAGGCAACTGGTTGAAAAAGCTATTCATTTCTTTTAGATCTTCACTCATACTATATTCTTTCTACACTCGCAGGAAGTGAAAATATGTCTATTCTTATTCAAAGATTTTTTTTATATATAAATCACACATTACACTGACACGTATCAGGTAAATAAATATCCTTCAGACGTGTGGAATGAGTCCCCACACTTTTATTGGCCACCGAAGGAAAGTCATAATCAAGATTCATGGCATTAATACTAGCTTGTTAATGTACCAAATACAGCGGGGAGTTACCATAAACTGATTGTCTACGAGCAGAACAACGTGTTTATTGGGAGAAAAATGTAAGAAAGTGCACCATGGTTTGAAATAAATGATCATGAATAAATGTCTCTTAACTCGAAATGATGAGAAATTATTCCAAATGAGCAAGTAGTATGTGAAGATGATAAACCTCATTTACGAGTATGGAACACAGGGCTTAATTGGGCTACCATTGTAGAAAGAAGAATAGATTCAAATCAATCGGATTAATACTCTAAGTGTCAGTTCATGACCAAAATCTAACATATACGCCCACACTGCTTCAAGCCCGCTTGATAAAGTATGCGCTCGGACGGACATGATGATAGAAAAAGAGATTGCATCAATCTTTGCCAATTAGCTACCTGCTCCCAAGCTACAAAGCAAAATGCCAAAAAGTGGCACTCAATAACACGAAGTCAGAGGACAATGATGTCAAGCTATTTGTCAGCGAAGAAATGAGATGAGATGCCAGCAATCCTGAATCCGTTACTTATATACCAGTGACAGTCGGTGCTCCGGTCTCGACAGATAGTGGATTACTTTTGTGTAGCTGTCTAATGGGATATTGATGCACTTGAAGCTCAAAACGCGCGGGATAATAGAGGAATTGATGTATACTGCCACCCATCAGAATTGAAGATCACGCAGCAAATACCACTTAACGAGTAGTCCCGTATATCTTTCAGATGATGTATGGCGCACATTGTATTTATTGGAAAAGCAATTTCACTTTGTGGAGGGTTGCTATAGGACGGAGGAGACGTGAATGTTGAGTGGGAAGTTCAAACTGTTTCGTAATACGTGCAGATTAATAGGTAATGAAATATAACTTTCTGGCGCAATGATACGATGATGATATACCATTCAGATTAGCATAGTTTGTGTCTGCGAGGCCGACACAATTCCCTGTCATATGTATGCAGGGGCAATTAATCAGCATTGACTGTCTGTAGAATGGTGGTAAACTGCTAACATAGACAGAAAATATAGCAGTTCTCAGAAGCAGCCCCAACAGTGAAGCAATCCACTTTGTTACCCACCTGGCCTGTGATAATGGGAGCACTGCCTGTAGAACATTGAAACCTCACACAAATTCAACTACTCTCTGTGTTCTGCTGCTAAAAGAAAATTATTCATAGAAACCAGCAAAAGCATCACCAATGTTGTCTCCACCCCAGTGTGAACTAGACACTTTCAAATATGGCAATGCTTCTGGTTTAAATGTATGTTTGAATACAAGCTAATATTTTTAGTTGTGGTTAGAAAGTCATGCATCATCAAACATTATGACAACAGAAAAACATAACAAAGAATGAAGAAAAAGAAGAAAAGAAATCTTTGGAATAGAAAGAAAAGAAAACAGAAAAGGAAAACCCAAAGAAAGAAAGGGAAAAGTGAACTTGAAGAAAAAGCGAGAGATAGAAAAAAGGAAGGAAGAAAGAAAGAAAGAAAGACAGAAAGAAAGAAATAAAGAAAGAACAAAGGACGAGAAGAAAAATAAAAAAAAGCAAAGAAAATAGGGGTGACTACTAGAGGAAATAATGAAACATGAATGACAAAAAAGAAAGTTAGGACAAACGAAAGATAGAAAGTGAGACAGAGGGAAAACTCAAAGCTTCCCACTATTGTTTGGTTTAATATGTATTAAAATATTCAGCAATTATTCAACAGTGTGTACACTATTTAAAGAATGTTTGGTGTTTGAGTGTGTTCAAGAATCATAGGTCCCAGCACTTACATGAAGTGAAAACTTTTTCGAATCGCTTTGTACTTATTATACACTAGCAGGCCCGCGTCCTACGGACGCAAATGGATAGTCCATAAATTTTAACAGCACGACGATTAATCTCAACAGTCGGTGCGGTTTTGGTTTCGGGGTAGGCGGGGACGTTGTGAAACTATTATCGGGACAGTCGTTTTTACGAACGCCACGCAGACACCCAATATGGCGGCGCAACCCGTTGTCGACTCGACATTTATGAAGCAGTTTTCTCGTAAATTAAGAGAGATTGAAACGCACAGTGATTATGGGAACATTGAAATAGTAGTAAGGCAGGGAACGCGTCTAGGTTTGAAGCGCAAAACGGCACTGGTGGGTAAAAAATGTCCGAAATTCGAGATTCACTACGGGGGCGCCGCTTTCGAAGCAAGGTCAGTAATTATATATATATATTGGTGGACAGCATTGAAGACTATTTTACTACTTGAAATATCAGCATTATTTGCATCCAAATAGTAGATTATTTGTCGTGATGGGCATAATACCTTGAATATCGGTTAGCAGTGTTTCCCTACTACGTGTATCATCAAATAAAACTGTTGTTTCACTCACCTGGCCGGCGATGATGGGCGAGGCCAGCACGAGCGCCAGCAGCCAGATGACGGCCAGCACGGCCCGAGCATGCGCCACAGTGCACACCGACTTGGCCTTCATCGGGTGCAGGATGGCGTAGTGTCTGCAAGCGGGGGAGGGCGGGTGTTAGTGTCAGAGGTAGGCTGGTTGTGGTGTGGAAACTGGTCTTTTGATTTCTTTATTTGATTTATTTTGTTTATCACTGGCATAGTAATACTGTAAAGTAAACAAAATATTACAGATGGGTAAAAAAATATTGATAGAAGCAAAATTGAATAGAGATATACAAATATGATAAAAAAATGAACCAGGTGACAAACAAGGAGCACAAAAAAGATATCCATTTAAAATGGAGTGTTTTATTTCCATAGTGGACCTCGGGGAAACATGTAAAGACAACAGACTAGAAATGATAATGCCATAGAACATAATAATTACATTACTAGCGATTAACCTTTTAACAAATATATTCTTATTACTCTTTTATAAAATGGTCCATATGATATTCTTACATTTTGATTTGAGGGCTGGATGTTAATGCCAGAGGTAGGCTGATTGCGACGTGGAAACTGGTCTTTGGCGAATGGGTTTTATGATATTATTGTTGTTTGGTTTCAGATTCATTTGAACATCGGAATTACAATTGTTTAATTGGAAATCTCTTACATCTAACTGTTCTTGTAAGTCAAAGTGTCATTCTATCATTCCGTGCAAAAATCACCGCCAATAACCCACGCTGATTGGTCAATCAGCGTGCTCAATTTTGCGATGGAAAACACGCTCCAAAAAAACCACGGCGCTAGTCTAAACTCCTCACAATAGCAATACAGCCGCTGACGACGCAAGGCTCAAAACAAACGAAATTGACTGGCAATGAGAATGTTATAATATGATTAATTTTAAAATAAAATGGATTTTAGTCATGATAGAATGGTGATTGACCACTCGATTGTCGTGTCAATCGCAAAATTGAGCATGCTCAATTTTGCGATTGACACTCCAATCTCGTGGTCAATTCCTACAATGTATTTACTTCCTCTGAAGAAATCAATAGTGTCAATTGGAGAAAGCTCCATCATCTGTGTCCTAATGCTCTAACCTCTCTTGAGACTTACGATTGCCATTGAGAAATAGTTTTTCATTCTTACTAATGTAATTTCATTGGTTTTCATGAGCCAGAAGTATCCAATAACCCTGTAGAGGGGTTATCACCCCTGTTCGAACAGGGGTGATACTATGGTTATCATGCTTGTACTCAGCTGGAAAACTTTTTCACACGTGTTGTAATTACTACATATTCATTTTGAGAAAAGTCCTTTTATTTATGCTTGCTTTTATAAGCCAAATATTTTCTCCTTCTTGATCAAGGAGGTTTCTTCAGTGTCAGTGCATGATGTTTGCAGCTGTGTTTATACTGTCAGACATCCACTGAATATTGTGATGAAGCCTTCTTGACAAAAGCAAGTATAAAGGATTTTTCTCAAACTGAAGATATAGTAGTGTACGGCTTCGTTGTGTAACGTGAATTTTATCAGGGTTCGATCTTGTGCAGTATCACGCTCGCTCTTCGGGCTCCCCGTGATACGCCACAGGAAGGCCCCTGATAATAGATTTGTGTTACAAACTCACCCGGTTTTGTCGACTTACCTCTCTAGACTCATCGTGGTGAGGGTGAGGACCGAGCAGAAGAGAGACACGTTCTGCAGGTAGTGCACCGCTTTACACAGGAACTCGCCGAAGTCCCACGTGAACGAGAAGAACTTGGCAAACTGAAAATTCAGTAGAACCTCTCTATTAGGACCGCCGTTGGGCCCATTGTTAGGTGCACTCAATAGAGAGGTTTTCCCTAGAATGCGGCTCGTCTTGGTAGCTTTAGGAAGGTTTGGGACCGCGAAAAGTGGTCTTATTATAGATGTGGTCTCAATAGAGAGGTGGTCTCAATGGGAGGTTTTTACTGTACAGTACAGTATACCCTCAAATAACGGCAACCTATATGTAGAGTCAGACCATCTCTACAATACCACTTGTTAACTCTCTACTCGTTTTCTTTGTTATAGCTGCATGCATTCAAAAGTAAATTGCAAATTTTGGTTTATGACACTGTGTCGACCTTTTGATCCTTAAGAAATGTAAACATAGAAACACAAAAGCACACAATCACCCATATCTTGTAAACTGGGATTTATGGGAGCACTGTATGGCTGGAAATTACTATCAAGTAAGTCATTCTGTGAATGTTCATGGGAAGAATAATCTACATCAGCTAAGCTTATAACACTATTCAAATCACCATGTCTTCATATTGTGAGCAATAATGGATGATGTACATTTTGTCACATTCGGCAAAAGTGGAACAGTGTTCCACTTAGGGAGAGGGGGGAGGGAGTCGGTCAAGATTTGGATATTCCACTTTTTGTGGGTCTAATATTTTATCTCACGCTCTAAAACTTTTCATATCAGAATTCTACTATTTACTATTTAAATGTTGCATTAAAGAAGATAGGCAGCAGATTTCACACATTAATTAATATTATGATTTACATTCATGATATATAATAAATATAATTTTATGGCATATATAAGTAATATTTGAATAAATATCGCTAATCACTGTGAAGATATTCTTCGATTATGTCACACATTTGATATTTCCACTTTCGGGGGGGGGGGGGGTCAAGAATAAAGAGAACACTGTTCCACTTTTGCGGAGCGTGACAAAATGTACATCACCCCTAATGTAACAGTCGCTTATAATTTTATGAGTATGTAAACTACCCAGGGTATCACCTTTTGAACCTCTGTGTTTACGGCGCATAATACTAGGGGCTTTCAGGTTATATCACAATATAAGAGGGAGATTCTTCACATAACTAACGTGAGCACGCAGCCCATTTGACCCCTACCGTCGTTGATGGCCAACGTCGGCATTCAAAAGCTCCTGTTTTATAGTGTGTTTCAAACAGCACACATCACAAGTAAGATTATAAAGGACAAGTAGATACGAACATAACACTGAGTTATGCTATGAAATTGCCAACAAACTCGCATTAGATTTCAAATGCTTTATTCTTGAGTCTATTTGTTCATGCCATATACACATTGTGTTACTTAATGGTCCTGGAACTGGAAAGTATTACACTATAAGTGCACCTCTTAAACTTCAACACCCTTTTCTCACTAGCTTTACATTGAGAGGACGTGCCATTAGAAGGTCGTACATTCTTTTCTGATGTGATATCGTTCATCATCACGAATTTACGTGGGCTCAAGGGTGCGGCGATATTTGGAGGTATGACATGAATGCTAATTGGTAGCACAGGGTACAGATTGAATTCAAGGCGGCGTACATACCAAATTACACGTGTGCATTGGTTTTGTGATCATGATATCAACACAGGAATATACAGTTTCAATTTCATTATACTGACACACTTCATCTGCATTTACGGAATGCTCATTATAACGATAAAGTGGCAACGGTTCTCATATTGCCATTACTACTTTGTGTGTTTGTTTTTAACGTATGTATCTTAATACAAATGACGAAATCTCTTTCTGTATGACTTTGCAGGTGTGGAGAGTGCATTCCTCTATTACCAAAATGACGTCATCCAAGTACGCGGTCGACGGAGGAATACAGGACTGCACTCTGGAACAACTTTCTCACGTGGCAAGTCAGTCACATGACTAACATTCGCGGAAAAAAGCAGTCACGTGATCCAGTTAACCGAGATGTAAAGCCAGAGATAGTTTAAAGCAGCGCCGACGGGTTTAACTGTGCACACGTCGGCAGCTGCTGCTAGTATCGATGCCAGCGGGCGGGAGAGTGGCGGGGGAACGGGCACGGGCAAGCGCTGCCTTCCACTAAGTACCAACAATGTCGACGCATCCCCCGCGCATTTGTGTTACAAAAAAAAATACATATGCTAAAACATGAAAGTTCCACTGTTTTGGTAGCAGGTGCCTCTTCAAAATTCAACTTGTTCAAGTTGAAGTTTGCTCCAACTGCACCGAGTATGAAATATAAGATAGAATGATTAACTAGAGCAAAAGTGCTCAGAGAGCACAGCGTCGATAGAATAACGTTGACAATACATGTATGTGTACTTTGCAATCAAAGCATTAAAGCAGAAAAGTCTTATTTGATATGTGATTCACCCTACAGCTGTGTTCTTTGTATTGTATTGCACATGCTCTCTAAATGTGGCTAAAGCGAGGGGCACATTTGACCTTGCGGGCGTGTTCGCCGCAAGCCGTCTTGATGTCGGCGTTGTCTACGGCGCATTCTGCGAGCAGTGAGGAACGTACAGTTGTGGGCACATAAGCACAATTCTCCCGTGCGTCATAACTGCATAGCCACTGGGGATTAATTCATGGAGGTGGCCGTGATACCAACATGCATCAAACGTGCGTTGCATTCACATATAATATGCTGTATCTGTATCGACAATGCGCAGTTAAATTTCTTGTCTATATACGGCATTTAGCGTAAGGTCATCGCACTGCCTACTTGCGGTCAGACCACGGCAATAAGGTGGCCGTAGAAGAAGTTTGGTAAGCCAAACTTCTTCTGCGGCCACCTTATTGCCTTGAAAAAAATCTACGTTTATTGCACTGGACACTCACGGATCGATTTCTATGCGTTTTTGGCAGTAGACTGGCTGCATGTAGACCCACCTTGCGGTGTAATGTGCCCTATGCATAAAGTAAATATCTATGGCCTATGAATCGACAATAATCTGGTGACACTGTGCTCTCTGAGCACTTTAAATCTAATATATCCATTATAATTGTAAATATAATTGTAAATAGAAAACTGGAAAAAAACATAATCAAAAATGGCTTTCTCACAGGTAAACCTAAATTGGCAACGTGCCAAAATTGGACCCAGTTGATTATAATCGGCGTGTAAGCATTGTACTAAGTTTAAATGTTTTCTTACAAGCATTAGCAAAGCTATCGCATAACATTGAAAATGAACCAAAATGGCCTTGTGGAAAGAACACTTTAATGGGCAAAGTGCCAAAATCGGATGAATGTAATGGCCATTATATGGTATGTAAACACTAAACCAAGTTGTAATGTTTTATTACAAGCACAATTACAGATATTGCAGAAAATGTAAAATATTGATCATAAATGCCCCTGTGCGAAGCACATCTTAATGGGCAGAGTGACAAAAATCGACTAACTTTGGTGTCAAATCATGCCCCAAAATTGTGCAAAGTTTTAACGATATTGGTTTATTAGTAAATGCGTGTAGCCTGTCCAAGGACATGTATAATGTACCCATGCACGAACGCACGGGCGGACATACATAGTTACATAGAAACACAACCAACACAAGGCTTGCCACTGAAGCGGCGCAATAAATGTCAATGTGGTTGATGTTTGAGAGTAAAAAGAATTAACTAAAACAAAATAAATTAATGAGTATTATGAACGAAAAAGGACTTGTATTGTATCCCATAAAACTGAGAATGTCCGTTTTTAGTCTGTTGCAACATCAGTTCTTAGATAACTAATGGTGAGTGCGGGAAAGCTGTACTGCAATCCTGAATGTCAACATTTGGAACATTTTATCCCAATATTATTTACCATATAGAGCTGTTAGTAGCATTATGTCGTTTAACTCGTCTGTAACGTGGAACTCATAATCTCGAATCCTCAGGCATTCCAGTAAAATGCTCGAGACAGCCACGATTCGAGATAACCAAATTATATATGTTAATTTTGCGATTAAATGGAATTGAAGGTAGCCTCGAGAAAACAGAAATTTTTATAAATTGTGATAACTGTTGATATGAAGAGAGTACTGTATTATAGAAATTTCGAGATGAGCAATATCGAGCTTACAAGGCTCTATTGTATTATATTGAAAATAACATAAACTCTGTATTACTAAAGCCAGACTACTTGACTCCTCTTACGTTATTGACCATCCTATACATCTTTCTCGACAAACTCTGCAAACAAGCAGAGCACAAGCTTTAAATGCTATATGGGCATTACAAGTCTTCATGAGCAGGAACAAGGGGCCCATTAATCAAACAATTAATGGAGCACAACAAAGGCGAGCTTTTCAGTCTATGAACTGCAGAATCTCACAAACGAATGTATTGGCTTTCTCAGAAAAGTTCTTTGTACTCTCAATTAGGAAAATCACATTTTTATCTTGGCACCTGTAAAACTAGGGCTTTTTGCCAAATATACATATGCCGTGATATTATCTGGCACCTCATTAGCTGCGATGAATTTGGATGAATTGCATGATTGTTTTTGTTTTTACATAGACTTGTTTTGTGTTTTGCTTATTTGTAAACATGACTTGTAGGTGTGTTTCGCGCGTCATGTAGACCGTTGATTGTCTTTGGCTTTCAACATTTTTAAACAGCAATCCTCTCTAATATCCAATGTGTATAGAATATCCGGTATGCTGTTGCACATTAATTGCTTCCCTTGTTTTCACACCAATATGACTCACACTTAATGCATTTATATATGGGTATACCTGTGCCTGTCCACGTTGAAATATAGGATTGCACATGGGTCCCAGCATGATGGGTGGGGGGGTACATACTTTTATGATTTACACATAACCACTAGTATAACTGATATTAGTAATGTGTATGGTATAGTGTTTGTAAACCATAGTAGTATACATACCACACACACCCTCCCATGATGCTAGGGGCCATGGGATTGCATCCTTAGGCCGATTTTATTTCTGCTGTACATAAATGATTTAAGTAATGTTTCGGATAAAATGTTTTTTTTTTACTATTTGCTGATGATATGAATATTTTTATAAAAAGTGCTAATCTAAATAACCTCAATTCTATTATAAAGGAGGAACTAACAAAACTATATGGCTTGTCTGGTTCTGTATCTGTGCATGGTTGGAGTTACATAACAAGTTCTTTTATTTTCATAAAATCGTTATGCTTGAGATATAATGAATATATGTCATTTTTGTCAATACGCCTAAATTCAATGCCCTCATTTGTTGAATATTGCCCTCCAAAGCTTGGGCAATATCCATTTAATTAGGGATTAAATTCATGAATATGCAACAAAACAAACACAAAGCTTTCGCTTCGGTTGAAGCAACTCAACTAAACATGCATATATATAGTAAAGGTTTTTATTTGGACTTATTGTCAAATCCCCAAATACCTGGTCTCTGTTTCACTGTATTGCACACTAAACATGCATTTGAAGGTCTCGTATGTTAAGATGCAAAAGCCTTCGCCGGCAGGATATTGACCTGTAACCCGGGTTAAAATCAACATTAGATGACATAGTTAAACTGCCCGTTCCATGTATATAGGTCAGTATGGCATTTGAGATCATGATATAAACAAGCTACCGTCAGCCGAGATGACAAACCAGTGTTTACATTAAATAATTTTTCAAAGCATGTATACGTTCAATGTGTCATCATTTCATATTTCCAAAAAATCAAACTTTTAACACAATGCACTCAGCATAATTTCAACTAATGACCCGTAGAGAACCCTCAATATATAGATCGTTCGTATGCATGTGTATTTGTGCTACTATTAGTGCTCACCATTTACAAGTCACAACGCAAATATGCAGTGATCAGTATTTCTTCATGTATCACTTCATGTTCAATCAGTTACATTCACTGCAAATTCATCATAGATTGCACGACAGGTAAAACAATGTTCAATAACATGTAAACAATAGCTAACAATATTCGATGATCTATAGCAACTATGAAGTGGGCTGTTGACCATGTTACACGTGTCAGCACCTTGCACTTGGGAGTTTGTGATACATTACCACAGTTTTGCGTGTAACAAATGGCAGTTTCTAATTTTATCCCATTATATATTCATTCTATGACCATAACACCGAAAAAGCGTCTAATGCCCACTTCTGTGTTACACGCTGTTGAAGCAATTCTCGAGAGCCTGGTCTAATACCAGCCACAAGTGGCATCGTGACATGTTGACGCATCGCTGGACCTCTTGTTCCAGCTTCTTCTTTTTTTTCTTCTTCTTCTTTTTCTATTGCTCATGATCGATTATTCTTAGGATATATACGTAATATACGCTGTTTCGGTTGCAGCAATGGTGTGATGGTATCCGGTGGTTCTCTGTTGCTGCTTCACAAAGAAAATAAAATTTTAATCTTAGAAAAAAATACGTCTGCCTCAACCTTCCTTATAGGCTGGTGTTTTCGCTTCACATGCTTAATATTTTTTTTTTATTTCAATGAAGACATATTTCCAGCTAGCGCTGTAAGAGTATCAAAACTACAACTACAACTTTCCTACATGTAAATAAATTCGTGTGAGCAGCAGGTGCGCTGAAGGAAGCGTGTATGCAGAATCTATATGAAGTTAAATTCATCAAATTGCCATCAAAGACTCGCCCTCGACGTCTAAATGTTTACGGCACATCGGGTTAACTCTGGTCATATCACAGCCTTTGACCGGCGAACAGGATGGGTTACATCTCATCACCTAGAGACTGCATAGAGAGAGAGAGAGATTTCCGCAAGTTATTATGTAAGCTAGTATGCTAGAAGTTCATTTATCCTGGGTCTGATAGTCAAATAGTTATTTATACTTTAAACAGGACAATGAAAGTTCACATTTAGGTCGACCTATGACGTCATCACTTGTTGTGAACAAGGCAAGAGCGATTGCCGAAAGCTCAAAATGTGAACTTTTATTGTCCTGTTTAAAGTATAAATAAATATTTGACTATTATGTAAGCTGTTTTGTGTTCTTAGGTCATTACACCTGAGTTGATGACACGCGATTGTAACGGCCACAAAAGTAAATCGTAATTGATTCCATTTTGTTTAATTAGATTACAGTGTAGTTTAACATTGGATATTCAGAGCTTTAATCTTTCCCCTGTCTCATGGACTGTATGTTGTTTAATGTGAAGTCAATGTTCATGTATGCATGCATGTAACTACATGCCAGCCCCACCCCACCCCCGGCACTACTACCTAACCTCATGCTAGCGCCCACCTCCAGCTTTAGCATCTATTTTTTTTTCGTATGTATGCTGCACGGTAATTTCAAAATGATGGGTCTTAATTTTTTTGTAAAATGGCGGGTTTTAAACATGGCTTATGCCAGAATAGGGCTCTTAAATATTGGTGTTTAAAACAATACATTGACTCTATATGAAACTTGAAGGCAAAAACAAAATGTCATCATGCTTCAGTATATTTTTGTTGGTCATGCTTTGAGATTTAGAGCAATTAGGGGGTCTTTGGGGATTGGCTGCCAAGAAATAGGGGATCTTGGATATTTTGGCCTCTCAAAATCAGGGGTCTTTCTACTGGGCATGTATACAAGAGCCACCCCCCCCCCCCCCGGGATGCCAGCCCTCAAAGTTTGATGCACATTCACTCTATAAAAGTAAGCTTGTGCGAAAGCTTTCGTTCTGGGTGCAATAAATGTATGCACATATTTACTGCTTGATAAGAATTAGAACATTTGTCTTTTAATTCATTAGTTTATTTATCTAAACTTTGAGTCTACATCTGTTCCTTATAAAAGATGCAACCATAACATGTTATGTAAACAACACAATGTCTCATGACATATACAATAATGATATTTTTATGTACCTGCCAGTCTGTGTGTAATGCCAGTTCCATGTGAAATTAATCTCATGGCGATACTCATTTACGTGTATGATATGTGGGCAAACAAGGAGCTCTTGACAGATGAGAGCATTAGGCATGTTGCAAAATGCGATTTACAAAAGGTTTTCCAGGTTTACTCTCTGTTACTGCTGCATATATACATGTAAATACAGTTGCTGATACACAAGGTCCCCTGTAGTAAGGATTGTGATTTTCAATATGTTTTCCAAATAAAAACCTTTGTTGATACTCAATATATGTGCCAATTGAATTGGGACACTGCACTCTGTCCCTACACTGCGTTTATTGTAGCTGCGACAGTATAGTTGGGACAATACATGTACAGGGATGATGTGTTTGTCGTGCATGGGATGAGAAAGAATGAGATACATGAAACGTCCACAACGTAAATCCTTAAATGAGGTCATTGTGCATATACATTTTTGTCTTGTAAAAAGGCCCTGTCGCACAGGCTCAGCGCATTAATCACGCATACAAATCAACGGAAATTTATGAAACTCTTCTAGTGCCCCACCCCTCCACTGCTCTAATACTTTCTGAATGCTCACTATTGGAATTTTACACCTGAACCTTTACCAAGTCGTCAGACGCGCGTGCTGCCCTCGAGGTCATCTTGCTCTGGCCCACTTTCCTTGCAGCATGTTAAACTGCTTATATTTATGCAAAAAATGGAAGTTGACATTTTTGAGCCGTTGACCTTCCATCAACACACAGTGACATGTCTAGTTTCTTTGAGATTCTAGTGCCCCACCCCTCCACTGCTCTAATAATTTCTGAATGCTCACTAATGGAATTTTAGAGCGCGTATAATTCTGGGTGCAGATGTGAAAAGAGCATAACATTTTGCTTGCGATTCATGTAAATGTTGTTTGCAATTGCGGAGACGGTTTTCCATGTTCATACTATTGCTATTCTTATACATAAGTAGGTTACCTACAATTGACTGACTAAAACAATAGATATTGTCACTGTTTTATATTGCATGTGCTTAACGCTTTGCGTCTTCACCAATTCGGAGTTATAGCTATAACCATCTATAACATTTGATAGATAATGCCTTTCTGTGGCAATATGAACGCTTTGATGATATTGTCATTCAATGGCAATAGCAGAATGTGTGATTAAAACATTTTGCTTGGTAAACAATATCACTTGACTTTTAGCTTGCACTGGGGACGTGATAGCAATGTAAAAACAGGCTATTAAAACGTTCACACACTCCTAGCGGCTGTTAGATGGTATTACCATAGTCATAATCACTTTGAAATGTCGACATGTATCAGTATAGTTAGCTTATTGCGATGCACATATAAATAGAACTGAATTTGATCTTCCAACTGTCTTTGATACGATTTTAAAAGAGCATCAATTTGCTGTGACAATATCCACGCATTTATCAATCCACGATTTAATGTGTATTGTGAAAGAATTCAGATACACATGTAAAGCTTTAGAAAACCGCGCTGTCACCAGACCGGTCGTATGTGTATGAAAAGGAGCCTTAGACCATTAGGCTAACTCTTCGTACATTTATAGCCGTGTTCATACTTGGCCAGTATCTAACTTGCAGTTCTTTTTCTGGGTTTTTTTTCTGGCCCCATCCCTTCTCATCTTTGCCTTTACACCTGAACCTTTACCAAGTCGTCAGATGAACATTCTGCCCTCGAT
The DNA here is from genome assembly GCA_019095985.1 of Streblospio benedicti. Taxonomy (NCBI): domain Eukaryota; kingdom Metazoa; phylum Annelida; class Polychaeta; order Spionida; family Spionidae; genus Streblospio; species Streblospio benedicti. Next base: position 64,168,299 of record CM032664.1, on the reverse strand, counting down.
AGGAGGCCACCGTGTTCTAGCCCACTTTCTTTACAGTATGTTTAACTGCTTTATGCAAAAAATGGAAGTTGACATTTTCGAACCATGAACCTTCCAACAACACACAGTGACATGTCTAAGTTTTTTAGATTATTTAGTACAAAATAGCATTTAGAAATACATCTCATAGAATATCCGTAGAAAAAAGCATTATTACCTTACTTATTCGATACAAAGATTATATCTGATGTATTTGTTTTAAACTCTTGGCATATAAATCGTTTTTTACTCATTTAAGTGTATATGTGTTTCCCAGTGCGTAGGGATATATTTTCAAACTTCTCTCTCTCTCTGCCCCCGGACATATAGTAGGATATTTATCCAAGTCTTGCTCTAACGACTTTACAATAGGTCATTTTCACACTTATTGATCATCAATCGATCATTTCTCATATGCTTGCATCGACGGCAGCACATTCAGCGCACGATGCTAATCACTCACAATCACTCACTCACTCTTACAACCCAATGGCCTGTACCTAATTACAGCGTAGCTGCCACGGAGCAGTGTGTAACTCATTTGGGGAATAGTTTGATCAACACCCACCTGTGTGTCCCACCACCACACCCGACATGAAATCAAACCCACGACCTTCTGGTCACGAGTCCAATTTCCTAACCACTCGGCCACAGAAGCAAAGTTGTTGACAGATTTCACAGTTTACATTTCCATAATGTGGAACTGGAAAGTGTGATTTACAAAGAAGCAAAATCCATATTTTGTTTTGTTCCATGACCTCTACATTTTTTCGTGATTGTACATTAACCGCTGGAGAACTTGTTGATCGACAGGTTAGTATTGATTCTATATGAAAATGCCGGTGGCTGTTAGACCGCAAAATATAGCCAATAGTACTACAACGCAAAAAATAACCAGTTATGATTTATGTTAGCTAAAAATGTCCCAAGTGATGCCAAATATATATACCAAATATAGTCACTGCCACAAATTAAAACCAGGTCAAATGTATCTTATTTTTAACATATAAAAGAGAGTATTTGTGTTTTACTTTTTGGAAGCTAAGAGGCTGGTGCTGGGTTTCTTGAGCGCAAGTTGGCTTGAATTGAAGTAACCCCCAATTTCACATAGACCATTGTAATTCCAGATGCTCAAGAAGACGCCAGAAGCTTAGTGTCATTTCGAGGTGGATTGTGGGTGTTCTGACTCATGGCTTCAAATATCGAGTGGTCTGGCTACTAAGTCGTTCTGCTGAACTGTGGCCTCGTCTGTTGCTTTGGGAGGATGGGCAGATGAAACCGTAAGTGCCGCCTCAGCGGTTACAATCTGAAGCAATGGAACCATGGCACTGCCGCATCTGTTCCAGCCTTTCGGTTGCTCACCATGGTCCATGATTAATGCTGTCTTTCTGGATAAAATGACATACTTCCGCCCGGTTCTGGCCCTAAAAGTGCTATCACTTCTCAGGTTATATAAGTGATTTGATTCTTTTCTGCTTGCGGGCTCCCGTTATTGATTATTGAGTTGTTGATTCGGGTCGTCTTTCTTTCCTTTCTGGGTCGTCTGGAGGCAGTGGATGGCTAATTTGATAATTGTGACGATGTTCATAAAGATGTTCCCGTGTGCACAGACCATTATTCAAACGATCCCGTAAGTTCTGGCCACAATATATGCACTCGAGCCACCATAAAAAGATTGACAATATTTT
>CM032664.1:64151176-64166493 GCA_019095985.1 Streblospio benedicti | reverse complement strand
TTTATTATTATTGATTGTAACCAATATATCTACATTCTCCGTATATATCTAACAAGTGCTTTTATGTATGCTGTACATTATATGCTATCTATGTATCAAAGCTGACAACGCTCCTCCCACTTATTGGCTCACTAGACTCAAAATTAATAAGGCGAACAAAACAAAAAAAAAAAACTAGTTTTTTTCCGTAAGACGGGGTAGCATGCGAGCAGCATACGAGACCTCAAGCACTCACTGCTGAAGTCTCGCATAACACCGCTCGCCTAGCTAACGCTACCAATCCAGTCTAGCCAATGCTATATAAGCTGGGACGCTGCGCTGTCAGCTGAGTTGATGAAAATGTCATACAACTGCATAATGAAGTAAATGCACGTGAAACATTAGAAGACTCATATCTCTGACAATGTGACAAATTATGTTTCTTTGTACAGCACCCACTTACGTGTACTGATGCTGCTGCTTTTGTTTTAAATGTATATAGATACGCATAGTCAGGTAAAGTGGGCGTACTTGAATCGTCCATATATCCTAATGTAAGTGTCATGTTTTCGAGCATTAATGACCCTATAACAATCGGATCAATTAGGGGGCGTATATGAGAAAATGTTACCCATTGAAAGCATGACAGAGGTCCCAAAAGAAAACTTTGAAACAGTGTATATGAATCACACATATATAATCTATTTGGTCATTCCACTCAGACAAACCCAGCAGGTACAAAAACCAATAATCTGTTAGAGGCCTACTTACAAAAGTGCCATTAAATTGCATCACTTCAGCTAATTGTCTCCATATTTGTCTCTGGATAACATACAGCATTTCATAATGAAGTAATTTTGCTTAAACTTTAGACAACCACATGTATTAGAAAATACGCGATGCCTAAATGATTCGATTTCTGGCGCATTTCCAATTATAGCGTGCCTTCCCGAAGGCCATTTTAAGTCAATGCGATTGTACCTAGTAGTGTCTTGTAATAGACATTCAAACTTGGTATATTATTTAGGTAACTCCACACTGACTCGTGACCAATTTTAGCGATGGGACAACGAAAGTGTATCTATCAGAAATGATTTCTATTGCGCGAGCGTCCATTGGATGCTGTACAGGCGATGCTGTGCTTTTTGAGCGCTTTTGACCTAATTATAAATTGTAGTCTAGACGCCATAAATATTACATCACCAATCTTATTTTGAAACAGGCTTCGAATGCTCTGTCTTCCCAGGAAAGTTCATTACAGCATCAATCATCACAATGCTATAAATATTTTACTTAAGCTGGGCGTGTGTGCCATAGCATGGGGTATTAACTTCCACACACTGTGCAAAACAAATGATCTGTTATTGGAAATACTTTGAAAGCTGCGCTAAGGCAGATGTAAATCAAAGGATGCAATCACTGGCCGAGTGGGAGAGGATCTGTATTGTCCTCTAAGGGACCATTCAGTATTTGTGACAGGGTGGGGTAGGAGGATTTTCCAAAATTGCTGTGAAACAATTAATAGCCCCCCCCCTCAAACCTCTGTGACAAAATTGGTAACCCCCCTCAATTTCATGTGACAAAAATTGATGACCCCCCCACCCCCACCCACCCGACCCCGAACAGTTAATGCATTCATTGTCGGTTAACTAACATCCTATTAGATGGATATCTATAATATAAAAAATAGTAAATTTTAGTGCAGAATCTCTAAAAAAATAGGGGTAAATTTTATGTGAAAAAATTGATAGCCCCCCCCCCCCCCTCAAAGTGTGTGAAAAAAGTGATAGCCCGCTCCCCCTCCAAACATTGTGACAAAAGTTCATGGCCCGTCCTAAAATCCTCCTACCCCACCCTGTCATAAATACTGAATGGTCCCTAAGAAGACAATGAAAATCACAGAAGACACAACAAATCATATGCACTTCGTTGTTACAGATAATTGCCATAATAAAGAAAGCCCTGTGTGTGCGTGGTAGGACCCTGGTGAGTTCTGGTCTACTGTCTGTTAGCTCAATCTGGTGGATTCGTTGTGCGCACTTGAGCAGACGGTCTTCCTACATAACAGGGGAAATGCCAGACAGACAGGCACTGAGAGAGACGGCCGTCTGCTACGCAATCTGTAGGAAAGACATTCAGTAAGCATGCGGGCCCGGGAACAGAAGCGCAGACCGGCGGGTGCGAGTAGGAACAGAGTTAATAGTGGACAGCATTAGATCAGAACTCAAAGTGGCAGCAATGAAAATGGGCATGTACAATATTCGGCAAGACCTTTAGCTTTAGGATGAACGTGGGCTCGAACTCACGACCTCCCGCACTACGTTAGGGACTGTTCACATATACATGTAGTCAGGAGTGCTACCAATTCCACTAGCTACACGACACGCACGGATACGGCTTCCAACTTGGCCAGTATACTTCAGGACCATGTTCTTCACTTGTCCGCATGGCGGCACCACTGGCGTTAGGTGCGCACGCGCCACTCGGTAGTTAGGTCACCGTGTCATGCGACACTATTCTCAATGACTTATATAGGAATCAGGTGTATGCTGCTGCTGACGTTGTAAACAGCATTGCACCAAAGCAGTCATCACAATTAACATAAACATCTATGCCAATTCGTAATACGAGAAAGCCCAGTGTACTGTGCGTGTGCTTTTCGTCATTTATTCGTATCACATTCCCGCATTCAGGTGGCGCACGTGGGTGTGTGTTTATGACCACTTCACGCCATTGAATGGCCATCAGTGCCTCTTGTGGTCTTGGTTTAGCCTCATTGGTGCAAGAGTGGTGATGTATATCACTTGAGCATTGCCACTGCATTGCACGAACCTAGTGGACTGCTGGAGCTGGGGAAAAAACACACGACTATATTCACATAATATAGTGTGCGGTTTAGGAAACTACAGATGATAAAAAATAAAATCACTCGTGTGTTTTAAACTGCATTGTATAGTTCTTCATCATTGAAGTTTAGTAAGGCAACCCCCGAAATTCGCTATTAATCATGAGTCTCGTTGATACACTAAATAGCTATGTAAGAGTTCGATTCGTTCTAATTGGAGGCTCTACTGTACTTTCAGATAGCCAAGAACGCACAATGTCTACCAGTCTGTCAGCAAGTTGTGTTGAGTTATTAATCATCTGACCCATTTTCTTGTAGGAATTTTAGAATTTTAACAGATATAAGAACTGTACACCGCCGGAGAAAAGTTGAAATGCGTTTTAAGAAATATCGTACATCAAAGGCAGTCTTATGTAGCGATTGTCGATGCGCCAGTTCACAATCGGGTTCCACTTAGTAACATTGCTCAGAAATTCTCATAATCTATCAGCTACTTATCACAAAACTCTTGTCTAGTGCTTACTGCGTATACACAATGTCCAGTTATATGGGTGGTTGGCTGATGGTTGGTAATCTTCTTAGCTGAGCGCACCCAGTCAAACCCGGAGGGGTACATCACTTGGTTCTTTAACATGTGTACATACAATTGCCACAGAACTGGGGTGTGTGAGCGCAGGGTCATCACATATTCAACTTGGGGTAATGCATTTGCTGGTGTCTGATTGAAGCTCTCTATTGGTTATCTGTCCCACCACCATATACCACAGAATAAGGCGTATTGTGTTGGTGTTTTATTTTCTTTTTATATGCTTATTTTATCCCAAAATATTAAAACATGTCCAGAATTTATTTATAAACGTTTTTGACATAAGCCCTATTCATATAATCATTATATTAATAGGACCTAGGTCGAAAATGTTTATAAAAAGATTCTGGACGTATTTTCATATTTTGTGATAAAATAAGCATATAAAAATAAAATCAAACACCAACACAATATATATGGCATATGCTAACCTCCTTAAAAACATAAATGATGTGCTTAGGTACAGAAAAATCCAGTCTGTGAGATCAACGAGTGCCGGCAAATACAACAACACCTAAACGTAGAATTAAACACACACACACACACACACACACACACACACACACACACACACACACACACACACACACACACACACACACACACACACACACACACACACACACACACACACACACACACACACACACACACACACACACACACACACACACACACACACACACACACACACAAACACACACACACACAAACACCATTTACGCTCTTTTTTCTCCATTTTGGAGAAACACAAACACAAATTGATTAAAAAACTAGTAGAGTAGTGATCTTTCCATCCGGCACACACGAAGCTAAGCCAAACTGAATCGAATACGATTCGAGCAACTGTAGAGAAACGTACGTTCTTTTACTCTCATGCGAGTGTGTGGGGTTTTTTTTTTGTCTCCACCAAAAATAGGCTCTTTGGCTCTTGGACAATTACCCTTGTCGCGGGGTATTAGACTCACTGAAACGTGCATTAGGCACTTGCTGGAAGTAACTTTCGTCCCGATCCTCCCGGGTGGGCGCCTCATAAACCCCTCACCCAAATTAGCCTGAATTTGGAGTATACGTGACTGTGTATGTTTTGCCACAGTTTGTCATGGGGGCGGGTTGAGTGATAATTTTATACGTATATCCTTGAATGTAGACATTATTTGAAGTCAAAGATTTATTTCAAAAGTATCTTTTGTGTCATGGAATGTGATCATGGTGTCGGAATACGTATACATTGACACGATTAGTTTATCTTGTGTATGTTTTGCGACAGTTTTATTGTCATGGAGGCGGGTTGAGTGATGATTTTATACATATCTCCTTGAATGTAGACATTATTTTAAGTCAAAGATTCATTTCAAGATTTGTATTTTTCGTATCATGGAATGTGTTCATGGTGTTGGAATACGTATATTGACACAATTAGTTTATCTTGTCATTAGCACCATTATTTGACTTACTGGTTGGCAGTTTCGTCAACCACTACTGCCATTTTCTGAAGTTCTCTGTGTGCATGTCAAGGTCACTTCCGGCAAGACTTCCAGTATCGCAAATCGTGTCGTAAACATGCAAGAGTTGATAGGCCCTCTCGAGCGTATACGTAGGGGAAACGGGCAGATTTCTTGTGACACAGGTAAAAGAATACGTGAAGGGTGTAGTTCATAACAGCAAGGGTACTTTTACCACAGCTGCAGGAAAAGAATACGCAATACAGTGGTCCATGCTTACGTGGCCGAATAGATAGAGAGTTGGACTCGTGACCAGAAGGTCATGGGTTCGATACCCGGTCGGGTCTGGTGGTGGGTGTTGAGCAAACTTACCTCTAACAGGTTTCACACAGATCCGTGGTGCATACACGTAAAATAGGTACAGGTCAGGCGAGCAATTAGTACATGTGTGTTACAGCAGCAAATACTGTATGCAGCCCGTGTTGTATGCTCCCCAGGGAGTTGAGAAAATGAGTGTCAAAGACGCCAATGGCCTGGTGTAATTATGAGTCGACTAAGCAGTACTCCTGGATAGTAGACTATAAACTATGAGATTTACATTTATTCTACATTTCATCCCTATCTGGCAGACATCGTATGGGCCTCGTGTGTTTCCGTAGATTCTATAGAATGTTTCAACATATGTATTTGCGCATGTGCAATACATAATATGCCTATAAAATACATTTGAAACAGCATGTAGTCAACAGTGACGACGCCGTACTTCCACGGGATTTAATGTAAGCCCCATGTGCGGGAGGCATAAGATGGGGTGTCATTAAAAGAACATGTCGTTTGTAAGTTGTAATAAAATCAACTTTTACAAGTTCAACAATAGTTTCTAAACAAGGATAATAATCAGTTCATACACTAAGCTTTCGACAGCATCCGCCATCTTGATCACAGTGGTTGACGTCATTCGTCGTCACTGGGACCTCGGGAAATCCCCGGGTTGCTCGCCCCCCCCCCTCCCCCTCTCGGGTGAGGACATTGTTCCAGATGGAAGGAAGCTGGTACCTGCCCCCATCTCTATTTAGTGAGGGCTTAAGTGTCCTGATATGAATGGCCTCCTTCACGCCACGTTCGAAATATTAAGGTTCCACACAGTCCCTTCGAGAGAGACACTGTGTCCTTTACTGTCTGTGTGCAGGTGACGAGACACCTCTGATCCAACGGAACTGGGTCTGCGGTGTTCTAGGAACCTCGCTTTTAACGCGCGTTCAGTGTCTCTCATGTACGAGGCCTCGCAAACCTGGCACTTTATCTGGTAGACCGGTCCAATCACACGTTCTTTCTCCAGGGGGTCCTTGGGTCTCACCAGTAGCTGTCTGAGAGAGTTCACAGGTTTAAAGAACACCTGCACACTGTAATGGTGCATCACCCTTCTCATGTGTTCAGACACTCCTTGAATGTATGGTATCACTACCGAAGGTCTCTTGGGGCGATCCACCTGTACATCTGTATCTTGTACAGTCTGTGTTTCCTTCAGCTTGCTCTTTATCCTCACACTTTTGGGGTATCCGTTGAACCCTAACACTTTCTCCAGATGTTTCTTCTCGGATTCTTTCTCACTGGCATCACTAACCACACTCTCGGCTCTGTGGTTTAAAGTCCGGACGACTCCAGCTTTATGCTCCATTGGGTGGTTTTCCCGAGGTTCCAGTGACGACGAATGACGTCAACCACTGTGATCAAGATGGCGGATGCTGTCGAAAGCTTAGTGTATGAACAGATTATTATCCTCGTTTAGAAACTATTGTTGAACTTGTATATTTCATATCCAGGATAAATGAATTTCCATAAAAAATCAACTTGGCTTAAGTTTAATATTTCAAAGAAACCCCATACCTAGCCCCAATTGCACGCACGAGAGGTTCCTTTCAAGCTTCGTGCCAGGCAGGTGTGATTTACAGATAAACAAGAGTGCAATCACCTGCCATGTCAATCAGAACAACGAAACATTAGACTGGGAGAAATTGAGTGTGTTGACCAAAGAAAGTGACAATAGAACAAGAACCATCAAGGAGGTGATAAAGATACAGGCCCAGAAGCAGATCATGAACAGGGATGAGGGTGCCTATCACCTCTCGCATGAGTACGACATGATTTTTGATACCTGAAGTCGTATACCGGACATGAAATTGACATGTGCACGGAGAGGTTTAGAAAATGGCAGCAGTTACCTAAACTGTCAACAAGTAAGCAGAATCATAGTCTTGTGATAAGATAAACTTCTCATGTCGTTCTACACTTACCTATACATTTTGCCATACATACATCGTTCCTTTATAGTATCTTATATGTATATTTCAGCCGACAAAATAGAACTCTGCCCTATAGATAATGAGTTTTGAGATAAGTAATGGGAGTAATGGACCATTTCACACTTCTGACATTTGAGAACAGCTGGGCATCACCAAAAAAACTGCATCCCTATTTTAAATATGCTATAAGTGGACAAGCCGTATCTACAATCACCCAGAGTAGTGTTGGTGTCTATCTAATCTTCATGTAATGGCCACGGACGTAGCAACACGACACCTCGTTGTCTCTACATTTACCGCATCCGCACCGTTTCTTAAAAACGGTCACATTAGAGGGGCACTTTCACTAATGGCATGCTTTACCTAGATTATGGCGGGGAAAAAAACACTAAGCGTCTGTGGCAGCCGTTGTAATTGAAGGCTGATTTTTAAGGTCACCGGTGACAAAAATTGAAGGCTGACTTTTAAGGTCACAGGTGACAAAAAGGTAACTTGGTGGAGACTACAACCACTAATGGTGATGCTGTAGTATACAGAACGGAAAGACGTCTGCTTGGCAAAGTTGTGGTTTGTCTCCCGCCTCATAGGTGGCGCTTTACGTTCATATCCATGGAAGATGCTTTAATCCAACGGAATCTCTGTTCTTAGTAATGCGCTATATTATACATAGCAGATTGACACACAATGTTCCAATATCATATCCCTATCCTAACTTATCCCCACCACAAAATGGTGCTTTAAATGCCCGGGTATAAAGAAAACATTTAGTACCCCACAATAGGCCTTTTCATCAATCACCATAGTATATAAAACACGGTGTTGGAATCGATTTTATACCATAGCATCTTGTGAAGAAGTTACATTGAAATACACAGCAACCAGCAAATAAGAAATAATGCGAACTCCATCCCCTTGATGCAGACTTCCAAAGCAGCAAATACCATTAGACACTATAAAACGGCTGGCTAGCAAAAAAATATGCTCGAGAAGGCTAGAACAGGTCTTCCCGACTAAGTAGGTTCATTATGATAGTACGCTGATACCAACGACCCTCTCTGTGTTGCCTCCCATCAAAGCCTTGGCATTTGCGATAAACTTTCAGAGCGGAGTGCCAAGTCAACGAGCACTTCTTTTTATGTGGATGGCGGCCACTTTGATGTAATAGATTTTGTTACAGTGAGGGGCTTGCTTATATACCTATGGAATCCGTGAAATAATCAGTTTTTATTCATGGTGGAAAACAAGTGTTAGGTTTGTTTGTTTTTTTTCTTTTTCAACTGTGTAGCAGAATTTCACACATTCATAAACTTTTCCTTTGACTGCATCGGAGACTAAAAGGTCATACTCCTCTTCTCGCCTTTTTCTTTGACTTAATTTTGGTCCCTGGAAATGTATGTTTATACTGGAATAATTCTTCCTGAGGAAATGCACGTCGGGGGAAAATAACACACAAGCTTGATTACTCTTTCGTGTGTGTGTACATGTTCAAGAACGTCACGTGGGTCCATTCTTGTTGACAATGTCAAGGTTACATTAACAGTAAAACCCGCTTTACACATGGGTGATTGTAGGCAAACCCTTACAACGCATTTACACATGTTGTGGGTAGTTGTCAACTCTGGCGTATTGCGGCGACATAGTACGTATAGTAAAAAAATGCGTGTTAAGTTGATTTGCTGAGCCAAACAAGGTGTTACGTATAAGTGTGAAAGTGATGCGGTCCCTAGACACAGCATAACTATTTGTAACGTGCTTTAACCAAACTGTATATTCGTCAAAAAAATGAACATGTTCAAAAATTTCTGACAAATTTGCCAGTTCGCCACGTAGGCGAAATTCGCTAATGCGTACAGCACATTCACGCGAATAAGGGTAAAGCTTTCAACTTTACATATTCACATTTCATTGCAAGGAAACTGCATGTTACGTTGAGTTCCTAACCCCCGCCCCCACCACACCCATCCCGCCCTCCATTGCACGGTCGTTGCCTAGTCGGGACCTGAAAAGTCGTGGGTGTCAACGACCTTTTAAAATATAGAAGCTGTAATATCCTGTGATATTTGCCAAACTATCACTGGCCCTTCCACCGTTCAGACGAGAAGAGATTGTTCAATGGAAACATAACACTGCTAATTGCAATAATTGCTGCTATTGTACATACAGGAAAACCTCGTAAGAATACTTCACACGGATGGTCTATCCAGTCACACGTTTTCTCCAGAACTATCCACACTATAAAGCTACCAACCTCCTAACATAGCCAGCGAACTCACCCAAATAGTCATGCATAATCCCTACATAACATTCTTAACATACTCAACAAAGAGAAACAACAAAACCTACCTTGATGGGCACGCAGATGAGCACCACCATGAGGTCGGCTGAGGCGAGGCTCGTGAGGAAGATGTTGGTGGTGTTCCGCATCCGCCGGATACGCAGAATAGACACGATCACCAGGGTGTTTCCCACCTGTTTCCATTAAAAATGAGTGTTTTAGGCACGATCACTGAGAGAATAAAATAAAATAAATGGTCTGGTTCGTGGTCTTCTTCCCCGACGGATCAGACGACTACATCTACACCAGGTCATTGGCATCCTTGTCACATTATATCCTTGTCAACTCCGTGGGGAGCAAACAACACGTGTTTTGGCTAGTGTAGCGCAGACGTGCTAAACAACCACATTAGCGTTCACTCGTTCACTCGCCTGACCTGTACTTATTTAACGTGTAGGTACCACGGAGCAATGTGCAACCTGTTCGAGGTAGGTTAGCTCAACACCCACCATCAGGCCCGACTGGGAATCGAACCCACGACCTTCTGGTCACGAGTCCGACTGTCTATCCACTCGGCCACGGAAGTACACTCAAAGTTTATTGTGTAGATGGACAACTACACACCGAGCTCCCACAAAATTAGTATCACACGTTCTAATGACTTCATTCACATGTTATCATTCGTGTAAGACTTTTCACAGGACATCTAATCATTACATTAAAGTAAAGCTCCACAAGAGCGGCTCAGTATTAAAACGGTTATGTAAGGAAAGGCTCGCAAAATAATGCATCTCGTTCTATCAACTTTCAGGTAATCAATCAAAACACCGAATTTATACAAACACTGCAATGAGCGCATAAACCCTCCATATTCTCAGCATCATTAACTCACGTTAACAGTCTTTCCGTGTTCTTCATGTATTTTGGATGATATAACGAGCCAGTATCTTCTAGAACTAGAGTTCATGATTTTTCATCCATATTTAGGTTAAGTCTATGCTTTTGGATTACGTTGCATAAGCTGGGCTTTAGTCACCTTGCAATTAATGAATGCCTATAACCAATTTCTGTGAACCGTCGGTATGTAAGAACATCTTACAAGTACATACATGTATACTCATGAAATATAAAAGCATCACAACTGCTGAAGGGAAAAGCCAAAAGCTCCATCGATGTGCATGTGAGGCGATTGACACCCAAAACGGCAATGCTTGGGTTTTCTAGAATGGCGCGTGTCCGTTTGGTAGCTAGCTACAATGTACTTATAACAATATCATATTTATGCCAAGACAAGATAAACGCTATAAGCTCAGTTCAATTTATGCCTAGCTAAACGGTAGAATCTTAGTATATTCCAATACGGATGTATTAGTTGTTATAATGTTTTAGAATGTTATATTGATTCTCTCTGATTTAGTAATGCAGGTACCAGTGATCTCTATCAAAATGCCACAGGCCTTCTATCCGGTTGTATCAGATATCATGCTCAGTCTTTCGAAGATCTCACTTGTAATGTGATAACATCTTACTGCATGTTTAAATGGATACGTTTTCGTGCATTTTGAATAAGTCATTAAAAAAACAATGCTCACCAACTCCAGACACATGTAGTTTGATATATGTGAATATCCGCTCTTTCTAGAAACATTAAGGCTATTTTTCCGCCAACACCTACATGTAATTAAGGAAAGTAAAACAACTTCGACAGCAATTTTTAATGGAGTGGAAGGTTTGTAGCGGGTGCAATCAATTTGTTGAAGATGATGAGAGGAATATTTAATTACAAGAGAGAAGTTTTTTCTTTTTTTTTTTTTTGAAACCTAAATGTACGCAAATGTGCCAACATTTATACTCATAGCCTATGTGGGGCAGTAGGCGCAAGGCCTCGTGAGTGGAACTTAGTGGTTTATGTAATGCAGAAATAAAGTCATGGCCATAAAAACTGTGGGCAAAACAGGGGCTAACTGCTGGATACTGGTGTTATATAGTGTATCTAAGACATATGTAAATCCCTGTACACAAAATCTTGAACACACTTTCAACAAATAGCTTTTTTTAGTTACGGACCTACCATTGTTTACACGGTATACGTTTTTGGAAAAAAAATGACTTTGCATCATTTAGATTTACTTTAGAATATCTAGAATCAAGAGTCTATGATAATGTGATTCCGTAGCCGAATGGATAGGGAGTTGGACTCGTGACCAGAAGGTCATGGGTTCGATTCCTGGTCGGGTCGGGTGGTAAGTGTTGAGCAAACTTTCCCCTAATAGGTTGCACATTGCTCCGAGTTACCTACACATAAAATAGGTACAGATCAGGCGAGCAATTAGCACATCTGCTCTACAACAGCAAATGCTGTATGCAGCCAGTGTTGTATGCTCCCCGGGTAGTTGAGAAAGTTAAAACGTTGAGTGTCAAAGGCGCCAATGACCTGGTGTAAATGACTCGACTGAGCAGTACAGTCCCTGCATAGTAGACTATAAACTTCCACATTTACATTTACATTTACATAATTGGTATGTTTTGGGCTGTTGTGAGATCACACTATCCAGTCATGGGGATAGTCAGACGTCTGAGGGTGCCACCCCGCTCACACCCACCCCCACAAATTAAACATTTACCCCTGTTAGTTCCAATATTGAGTCACCTACCCGCCGTTTTCATGGTACCTTCGCGGCTAAGCCTCGCAGTGGGATCTTTTTGTAAAATTGCATTACATAGACTTCAGAAGTTCATTGTCCTTAATTTTACTGGCAGATCAGGATTTTTAGAAAAGGGAGATCCCTACCCACACGATTTCCATGGTTTATAGTTGTGAAGGCTTGTCAAGATGCAAAAAACACACATGAAAATGGAATTTCAGGTGTGAAGAGAGGCAGGGGGCACTGAATTGCCTATGATTTTCATAATCTTGAAGACAGTTTGATTCCTGTAAAGTTTACAAACGTGGGCTGTATATCTTATAAGTGTAATTTTATGACCTGACGCAATCAGTCGTGTACTTAATATTGACAAACTGTGCGTCAATTTTCTCTAAAAGTGCAAAGCCCCAAAAAGCACCTGATGGACGGTGGTAGGCGCTCACTAATCGAGTACCGGTCGTCATTCGTCAATGTCTCATTTGATATGACGTCTTCTTAAATACTGGAGGCGTGATGTAGGCCGCTGTACGGGCACGTGCGTTGTAGAGGATGGAAGCCAACGGAGACTAATGATTGGCCGAGACTACAGGTACGGAAGCCCGTGCCTTTAAAGATTCTGCTATTGATACGGGACTCATTATGTAATACTGATTGGCTAAGACAGTGATATGTATTTATATATTTGGTGATTCCATTTTTGTCTTTTAATGTAATTTGCATACTGCTCCAAAAGTGGCGCTTGATTGCGTGTTTTCCTTATTAATAGGGCTTAACAATAGACAATAGAGCTTAACAATAAAACAATAGTAAAAAGGGAGAAGATAAAGGTGTTTTTGTTCTTTCTTTTTAATAGATCAACTGTTGGGTTGTTTCGAGGGAGCTATGTGTTTGCAGTGCTCCGTTATAAACCATGAAAAACTAAGAGTGCATGTATTGCAATTGTTCAGTCTAATTGTGGGTAAGGTTTGGTATTCCAAATACGCCAATCCACCTGCAGGGAGATCTAGGTCTGGATGCACATGCAATGAGAGGTTGTTACCATTGTTTATTGGATGCGTGTCTTCCATAAGAAGGTGATGTGGATAATAACATTTATACTCTCTTTGACCCAATTGAAATAAGAAAAATATGGAAATATTCGACGTTATATTTAGTATGAGAAAGGTCTTCTCTTTCGATTTTTTTCCAAGTCAATTGCAACTCAACAAGTAGAGCCATGAATACATTCAATTGACCCGATTAACATCAGAGCTTCTTTTGCATTCGCGATTTCCCTGCCAAAGCTTACATAAAGAGCACATCATATTCTTAAGTTCTTTACCACTAATGCCGGTTTTGTGTCAAATATTTTCTTCTTCTTGGTATGACAGACATTCTGATATATTTTATTAATGGAGTATGCATGCAATTGATCCTTGAATATACCAGACTCATATACATGTAGGTTAATTAGTAGAAATCGTTGGTACATGTTATAGCCTATAACCTCACTGTTAACAAATTTTATAATTGAACATTTACAATGTTTTTAGCTTTGCGACTAAATGACTTATTCAAATAACAAAATGGAGAACTAACTAACATGATGTAGCGAACACACCTGTTATTTTTTCAGGGTGTGCCTATAATCACATATTTACTTAAAACTCATTTCATATTAACTGATACAGAATACAGATATTGTCGTATAAGCACAGTACGGAATTCACATAAAGACATAGACCTCTTCAAAATGCAAAACAATGTACTTACCACTCCCAAGATTAACGTTAATCCATACACGATCGCCACTGGCACTATTTCCTCAAGTGGTATGTAATTGACTGATTCCCAGTAATCATAAACGTAATTGTAATCATCCACACAATCACTTATATTGCCAGATTTGATAATGCCACGTGCTCCTTTAGGGACTGAGCCATTGGTGGTTCTTGAGAGGTTCATCTCTGTATCGCAATTATAAGAGATGTTCGGTGGGCTATCATGAGATGCGTACTCAGGTGAATCTAACATTGTCTGAACTGTAGTTGTCCCCACACAAATTTCCTCTGAGTATATCCTTGCGCACCATTGAAAGAAATTGTATCTTATTATCACGTGTTGATGACTATTTTTACACGTCACTGCTGGCAAATTCCACCACGACGGCACTACTTTGTGAGAACCTTTGCACATTAACCATACTCCCTCCGTAAACAGTAGAAAGCAATACGCCCTGGTCAAATGTTGTTAACAATTCCATCAACATACGATCACCGTACAGATATAGAATGACTTTTAAAGAGCGCACGAAAAATCATTACCATCCGCACCACTGCAGCTGTGAACACTGATGTTCCAAAAAGCGCAAACGACTTTCTGGGCTCTGAGCTCAACACGCCGCCGACGCGCCTTGGTCAGTTTATTCGTGCAATATCAAAGACAATACCTCTTTGATGCGTTTTGCGCACTTTTGCCACCTGTTTTATCCGCTGTAAGGCAGAAAGCATCAGGTTCTCCTTTGCTGTCGGACGTTAGCCGAAGTTTCCACAACGCATCGCATTGTCTGAGCCTAGCAGAGACGATATAATTATTTAGACTCCGTCTATGTGGGCGTCTGTCTGCACCATGCACACAGTTAACGGTCGTCAATCGTATGCTTTTTTAGGGGGTATCATTTATTTATGACCCAGGGGGGTCGAAAAAATAAAATAATTATGGTCTGATTTTCTGGCTCCCTGCAGCTAAATTCCAGTTGTTTGTAGATTTCACGCGCCCCCTAGAATTACTAGTAATGTTCCTACACTATAAGTGCTATAAGCCACACCACAATTTAGAAAGATGAGTTTTTTTCCCAGCACCATCCATCCTAGTTTTCTCATACCCCGTGGGCATAGTGAATGGTCAAGCCCTTGATAAATAGACAAAACCAGGTGCGTTTGTACCATGAATGATTTTATCAGGTGAGTTCTTGGGTTGTATCACGGCGAGCCCGAAGGACGAGCCTGATGCGTCACAAGAACGAATCCTGATAAAATAATTCATGTTACACAACGAACCTGGTTTTGTTTTTATCATTCTTATCTAAACACTCTCAACATTGTTTTTAAAAATGTGAAAAAAGTAATCCGGCTGAGAACAAGCATGATAACCATAGTATCACCCCTGTTCGAAGAGGGGTGATAACCCTCTCTGGGTTATCCGATACTTCTTGGTCATTATAACCAATGAAATTACATGAAAAAGAATGATAAATAGCA
>CM032664.1:64141050-64151076 GCA_019095985.1 Streblospio benedicti | reverse complement strand
GTATATTCTTAGATTTAAAATGCATTCTGGCGCTGAAACATTTTGGTATTGAAACTACAAGATCTCTCCCATGCAGAAGGCCTTGATCAGCTTTTCCTTGGCGCTCTCAGTTGATTTTTTTAACAATAAACTTTCTGATGTGACACAAGTACTGTATGGCTCAAAAATTATTCTTCAAAATGTGTTTGATTTTAGCTATGAGAATATACTGTCAAAGTCGTTTTTTGTACCCCAACTAATTACTCAATAAAGTCGTCAGCATCTTCAATGCTGACAATTAACAACATTCAGCTGTCTTTATTTTCATTATTACATAGCTAGGCGTGCTCACCATAAGTCACAATGCAAAAATGTATTTATGCATGTACATCTCGACGACATACTAAAATTAATGTACAACGAAATATATCCCATTAGAAAAAATAAATTGCATTAGATAAACATGCATGCTACCTTTCTTCCTTTTCCAAACATCATACAAATAAACATACTTTCAGCAAATACAACACATGCAATGTGCATATGGCATTAGACATTGCATCATTGCCGCATTGAAAGTATCATTTTTTTAACAAAGAGCAAAAAGGGAAAGCCCTTTTCTTGTCCACTTCATTTGGAAATTTCATGTCCCCACTAATTCTTCAATACCATAGGGCAGAAAGGTTTTGAGACAATGCAGCATGTCAGCTGATGGGGCACATGAGGTCAGGCATCGTGGTCAGTGGTCATTGATATAAAGCTACATGCACGTTCCACTTGATAAAGCTCGTAGTGGCCGTGGACTTCAAGTGACCTCAAGGTTTACTGCATTTAGGTTTGTTAGTAATTCTCTGCAAAGTTGGTTTGTGGCTTTGACTTTTCATGAATGTGAATTGCCGTAACAATTGAATAAATAGCTTGACAATCAAAATGTAACGCAGTGTATGCCTCCCAAAATATGACTTAAAACTAGGATATCATACTTGAAAATCTAATTACAAGGTCTTTCAACGTGGATGTGAAAAAGCATCAGGTATAAGGTTTGAAAACTGTAACAACATGGAGAAACTCAAAGCGGAATTATATTCAGATTTTCTAAACCATCAATGGAAAGAAGCATGCATTCTAATGGATTTTTTCGAGGATTTGTTGGAGCAGATTTTGTCTAAGGATTGTGATCTTGTAAATTATGCTGTAGCTAATAATGCCCCAGCAGACATCATCACGAGGCTGTTTGCTTCTGCCAACATCAAAATGCAAGATGAAGATACTTACACTAGCTGCTGTAGGTTGATGACGGAGAAAAGATGGGATCTGTTAAAAGTTCTACTGCATCACGAGGCAGACGTCAACCTTAGTGAATCTTTGAAACAGCCTCTACTAGTTTTGTCTGTACGGTCGGGTGCCCCAAAAGACATAATTACCCAGTTGGTATCTCACCATAACATCAACATGCAGAATGAAAATGACTACACAGTGCTCCATAGGGCAATGTGGAGGAGGAGATGGGATCTTGTGCCAGTTCTACTGCAGCATGGGGCTGATGTCAACCTGTGTGTTATCGTGGGAATCAAACCCCATTACATAAGGCTGCAAATCATGGTGCCCCAGCAGACATAATCTCTCAGCTGATTTCTCCTCACAACATCAACATGCAAAGTCAGCATGGTAATACAGCTCTCCGTGGGGCAGTGACAAATAAAGGATCGCATCTGGTGCCAGTTCTAGTGCAGCGTGGCCGAGTGGATAGGGAGTTGGACTCGTGACCAGAAGGTCGCCGGTTCGATTCCCGGTCGGGTCTGTTGGTAGGTGTTGAGCAAACCTACCTCTAACAGGTTGCACACTGCTCCGTGGTACCTACACGTTAAATAGGTACAGGTCAGGCGAGTGAACGCTAATGTGAGTGATTAGCACGTCTGCGCTACGGTAGCGATGTGCTGTATGCTCCCCGGGGAGTTGAGAAGGATATAGTGTGAAAAGGATGCCAATGACCTGGTGTAAATATGTAAAGTCGCTAGAGCACGATAACAGTGAATTGTGACTATAAACAACCACATTTACATTTACATTTAATATCAACCTATGCGATCGTGGCAATCGAACCGCATTACATAAGGCTGCAAATCATGGTGCCCCAGCAGACATAATCTCTCAGCTCATTTCTCTCAACAACATCAACATGCAAAGTCAGCATGGCATTACACCACTCCATGAGGCAGTAAACCATGAAAGATGGAAGCTGGTGCCAGTTCTACAGCAGCACGGGGCTGATATCAACCTGTGTGATAAGTGGACTCGAACCCCATTACAAGATGCTATGCTTTCTGGTGTTCCATCAGATATCGTCACAAGCCTTATCTCTCCCAACAACATCAACATGCAAAGTGATAATGGCAATACAGCGCTCCATTGGGCAGTGTCGAGGAATAGATGGGATCTTGTGCCAGTTCTACTGCAGCACGGGGCTGATGTCAACCTGCGTGATCGTGGCAATCGAACCCCACTACATTGGGCTGCACTGTATGGTGCCCCGGCAGATATCATCACCCAGCTGATCTCTCTCTACAACATCAACGTGCAGGATGAAGATGGTCACACAGCGCTCCGTAAGGCTGTGGATACAACACAATGGCATATAGTGCCAGTTCTGCTGCAGTACGGGGCTGACTATCTCCAGCCAGACCAGCCTTTGCCGCTTTCTCTTCAGGCTGTATGCAGTAGGAGCATCAGACGGCACATGCCAGTCAAGACTGATGCTGCCTACGCGGGACTCAGACTTCCCACAAAACTTTGAAATGCGGCGAAGCTGAAACCTCAGGCGCAGGACATTGAGGACAGAGGTCGTTATGAATAGAGGACATTGTGCACAGAGATTTTCATTGGTACCTAATACACTCAAGCATTGTGGCCTTGAGACTTTAAGTTAACCCGTAGTCAACGTGGGTGTTTGTATGAGCCGGTGATTCCATTGATAATACTGACTATTGGCATGACCTATTTTTGTGGTGGCCTTTCAGTAGGGGCTGGTTAATAGATTATCAGGAAGGTGTTATTTTTTAAACTGGAATCAGCATATTGTTTAAGATAATCAAAGACGCAAACTGTTTTCACACTTTTCAAAAAACAAACCTATTTTCCGTATTATAAATGTGAGTAAAAGACTTTCTGTGCATATGATGGATAAGTACTATATAATAAGTACTATCTAATTGCAATACGCTGTATAGTGGTATACGAATAAAACTTTTCATTAGCATGAAAATCTTTCTTTTTTGTTGTAAAATACAATGGCGGAACTATTTTAAAGTTTGCGATTAAAGTTATGAACTTATGACATTACACCCCCAGCACTGATTGTACGTAAAATCTTGACTTAATATGGGGATTATGCAAATGTTTCCAAATGCATATAAACACAGCTGTTCCAAACATTGGACATGTCTTTTAACTAAATCATCACTACCTGTTACCTGCCTCAGTAGCAGATGCTGGCTCTATAGCAGAATTCAAGAGCCAGCTTGGATCACTGTCTACTTACTAGTAACTAGTCAGTCACTAGCATCTGCATCATTCATGTACTCCATTGTGATGGTCTGCAGATTAAATAACTAGATCTAGACCTATACACAGCATCATCAATTGATGGAATTAGGGAAATTTTGCGGCAGTTAGACCATTTTTGGAGGATGTAAATCATATTTACGTTGGTCATACAGCACGGTCTTACACCCCCTTACAGTGTCGTGAATTTTATAATAGTGTAGAACAATGTTGGCGTGTGCAAGATGTCAGGTGTGTCATCAATTACAAAATGAAACTCGAGTTATTCAGATGCTACCTTATGCCTAGAGTAAGGTTATACGTTGACGTTAATTGTAAGCGTGTTGGGACAGAAAACCTACTTAGGTCTACTGTTGATGCCACTTGAGATGCGCTCAAAATCAATTTGTACACATTCATTCCGATTCAACCTCTCTGACCATCTTAGCCTCATATACTTCACAAAGTTCACATTGGGGGGCGCACTTAAGGAAAGGAGGGGGGGGGCGTACTTACGGGATTTCATGAAAAACCCTATGAAAATTAAATATTTTGGTGGGAACGGGGAGGGGTGCCCCCTGCGCCCCCCATCCCCACCCACCCACCCTGGGATCTGCCTATGTATTTTGATCAAGTTTAAATTTTTGTTAAATTTACAAGTTGAACAGCAGCAATTCTTCTCATGTTTATATTTCTCTTGCCTCTGCTCTAAGAATTAAATTGAAAATTTGTGAAAAATGATCTAGTTTTTATAAAGTAGATGAACTTCTAAAATTTTGGATTACATTCTTTAATGCAGGGACTGGACAATAGTAATCATAAGTTTCATCTCAAGTGCAGGCCTTATTGAACAACCGGTGACTCGGCACATCGTGACATTCATGTTGGCGTGACCTCTCAATTAAGACCACTCAGTATTTAGCCTCAAGTGGTTTCAATAGAGAGGTGATCACCGTATGGAGGTTTGGACTTGTTTCTGTACTATGGACTACGAAAAATGGTCTCATAACGAAGGTAGTCCAACTAGAGAGATAGTCATAATTGGTGGTTGTACTGTGCGGCCCCCCACCCCCGCTCTGTTTTGAAACTGTTGATCTCCTAATATATCAAGCTGCTTTTTCACACATGTATATAATTTGTATATTTATCATAACATGAATATTGAAAATCAATTTCTACATACTTCAAAAGCTACACCATCGTTTGCCTGTTTTAGGTTTGTGGCATGAAATAGATGTATCGGTTTAATGTACAAATATGTATGTACAAATAAATCAAAATGGTTTCAATCAATGTTCACATTTTAATCATATGCAGAAATGTATTGGAATGTTATAACTTCAAAAGGCGTAGCACTTTGCGGTGGACTGAAAGTATAACCGCAAAATTGTGAGCTGCCTCATAACTCAAAGTAGAGTAAACAGATTACTTTCACATACACATGCAGTGTCACCTGCATTACATGTGGCTATGTTAATAAACAAAAAGACATGAGCACAGGTGGATTTCCAACAACAAAGCATCATGTCGATGAATGGGATTTGAGTGTGCAGGGCAAAGGGTGTGGCATGTTTAACAGAATCCAAATTTGGTTTAAATTGAAATTCAACAAATAACAAAAATAGCATTGAAATCTTACATACGTTTCTTTCTATTGATGTTTACACACTAAATTACAGATGTTGTAAAGGTGTATTGTAATCAGGCTGCGTTCGTCAGGATCAGCTTTCAGCTCGCGTCTGGTTTCTGTTAAGTGGCGTGTAAAACTTCTATGAATTAGAATGTTAAAAAGGTACATCGCGAAAATAGTTTGTCATTAAAATTACTCTAAAAGGAGAAAACTTAGCCTTTGTCAATGCCGAAGAATATCATTTAAAAGTATTATTGAAATTTGCGATCATTGCACTCAGAAACAGCACCAGTCTAAATGTCTCAGCTTAGCGGATGCTATTCTTATCAGTCTAACATTTGCACATGCATGTGAACAGAGTTGTATTTTGTGTGGGTGTTTTAATATGAAGGAACCTAAATATGAATATTTAGAAAGGCTAGAGAAAACTGTCTGCTTTGTTTTGTATTACGATGAGTGGTTGGGCACATCCGTTCAGATGCTACACTTGAGTGAATTGTCATTATACTTGTTGAATCTGCTACTAATACTATGTAACTGTTTTATAGAGATAGGCCATATAGTTTTCCATACATCCCTAAACAATATCATTCACATGCCTGCTGTATAAGTAGTATTCATCCGCATTTATTACAATTAACAACTATCTGAGCATATATAAGCGTGATAACACATAAAATGAAATAGCAATGTCAAATACAGATTAATTCTATATTTCTCTGCTCATCCAAATAGCATTATTAGCTTTCAAATATCTTATTCCTGGACTGTTGCCAAAGACTCTCCGAGACTGATCTTTTCCCCGTGTCCTTCCAGCACCTCTAGCTTATGTGTGGGTCTCTTGTCAGAGCGTCTCCTGTTACTCTGACCAACGTGCCTGTCTTTAGATTTAAGCAGCCCAATATTGTTTATCGGCTCACCATTTTGAGACTTCTCTTCAATTTCTGTCAATAAAAACACGCCATTTTTAGAAGGCCCCTTGCCTGCTTTCCATGGTTTTTCATTCTGTACAGTTGGCACCCTTATTGGTTTCGATTTGTACGGATTATTGGGTTTGACCGTTCCATAGAGTGGATGATTCGCTAATGATTTTTGCTCAGAAGATCTATTAGAACTTGTCTCCAACTTTGAAAGATCTAATCTGGGTATTTCAATATCCTCTTCCTCGTTTACACGAACTACACGTGTTTTGCGTTTAGGTATATCTAGATATCGAGATGTCACATGCTTGAGTGGATTACTTTTATTCTTAGCCGTGAAATTTGTTTTTGATTCAGAAATAGTACCAGCTTTGTTTTGTCGTTGATTAGCACCATTATCGTTTCCATGTGTACCTGCATCGTTACTCCTGTTGTTATCAATTGGAGTAACAAACTGTTTGTCACTGTTGTGACCTCCCCCAGAACCTTCAGTGCCAGCATCTGGATTATCCTGAGGAGCGGATGTGCTATCGTTCAGATTCGGGGGAAGAGTGACGTCAGTATCTGTAGACAGCCCGCTTATTGGTACATCCGGGTCGTTTCTGCCAACAATTAGGTCATTCACCTGCTGCATGGCGCTCGTAATTGTGTCAACGGCTTCTTTGTCGGCTGAAATTACGGTCACAGATTAAGAGTGCAATAAATGTGTTTAGGCTGCCCAATGCAACACACACAGATTTGAAATGAATACCATTTCAATATAAACTATAACAGTCTAGTTGCAAATTGAAATAGCAATATTACCGAGTATATTTGCCAGCTCCAACGACTGCTGGAACTTTTCCAGTGCAGCATCATAACTTCCATTGATAACTGGATGTAAAATGATGGATTCACATAGGTTAAAAGACAAACAAACGTACATGTCCAGGAATTGATTATACAAATAAGCATTATCATAATCACATTATTTTATACGACAAACGGGACTCTCGTTTAAACATAACTCGTTAAAATCAGTTCTACAGGAAGATGAAATGTTGCTTGAGACAAAAGTTCTTCGAGCTGCTCGTAACATATAGATATTGTAATAATTTCTTGGCCAGTACATTGGACAGTAATTTGTATTACTTGGAACCTGGACTGAGACATTGCATGTTACTTATCGTAATAATTAAGCTATAAACTCATGTACCACTTTAAATAGTCGTGTTAATGAACTTTTACCTTCAGCTTGGCCCACCAACATGTAGGATGTCATCTGAGATCTGAAAATCCAAAACACTGACAATTAACTTCGTTTTAATCTAGATGTGGTGAAGCATACTAATTGCATAAGTGGCTAGAGAGAGGTAGATGTGGAAAGTATAATTGGCAATCCCAAACCTTTAGTAAGAAAAACACATTTAATTTCACCAGGTTGTGTTTACTTTAAGCTCATTGTCGCGAAGAAAATTGCATTTACTTTTTACAAACATAGCAACGTTACTAATTACAAAAGTAAATGTATCACAATATGTTTTGTACTTCAGACTCATGCAATATGGTAAATACGGGATAATATTCAAATAACGAATTCTGCAGTGTTGGGTTTTTTTTGTTTTGTTTTTTTGGTTTTTATTTTGTTTTTATATTTTTTGCTTACTGGCACTGGTGCATAAACTACATGGTACATTGCAGCGTTTATACGTTTCTGTATCACACAGATCAGTGTATAAGTATCATAGCAATATGAACATCATCATGGTTTTATGCATAAATCATTGTACCGCGTATGGTATTTAAGCACAGGAGCAATTTATTGTTGATAAATTATGCAAATCGCCTGTGCTTACGAAGTCATCAATCCTTACGATAATGAGGTTTGGAATTAGAAGTGACGATCTACATCGCAGATGTGTATGTGTTATTGTATACAATGTAATTAATGTTTTGAAATGACAGTCGTATTTATAAATGGATGATCCATGGGAAAATTTGATCAACAATGATAATATACATGTAGAATAGTGAGCCCGACATGTGCAGCCATCCTAGGATGATATGAAAAATCTAGATTGAATCAAAAATTTTATAGACCTAAACAACTTTGAGCAGTACACATTTATGTTTATGATGGTTAACATTAAGCGGTCGGCTGTCCCATGGCGATTTTATAGCAACAATGCACACAACGGCTGCCATCTTGGCGTCAATGGCGTCATCTTGGCGACGATAGCGTCAACGACAGTCAGGACGACAGAAGGAATAGGTATTTCAAATAGATGTCTGAAACCATTTTGCTTCTCTACAATTACTCAGTTGGCTTCCAGAAACTTTGTTAATGTGTTATGTTTACCGATGTGTGTGTAGTTTGTACATAATAATAAGTTGATGCTCCAATAATTACTACTTAGCATCCTTTTGTCATTGGTTTTATTCTTTAGAATTGGCATAAAGATAACGTTGCAATCGCGATACCTGAAGCTAGACATACATACATATTCATTTATTTTAAACAGGATAATAGCTGGCCGTGCTAACCCACGGGGGGAGGGGGGGCACGCAACCGGGGACTCGTGGCGTCATTGTGATCAAGACATGAGTTCCTGTTGAAAGCTCAATGGGTTAAATTGAACTATTACCCTGTTTAAAATAAGTAAATATGTATATATGTCTATTAACTCCAGGATAGATGAACCTCCATCAAACTATACCTGAAGTTGTTGTCTTCGCTGGCAGCCTGGTAAGCCTTCTCGCCATACGAGGTGGCATTGACACCATCTTTGAGATGAAGGTGGCAATAACCAAGCTCCTGATACAGCCAACTGAATTCTGCCGGCGCCGTGCACAACGGGATCTTTTTCTCCCACCTGTGTTGAAATAGGAGATACGCAGTTGATTGGGCGTTTTAGATCAATCAGTGGTTAAGCCACAGAAAAATTGTTGAACTATAGACTTTTCCACGATAGAGCAGAATAGTAAGCAAGTAAGAAAGTAAAGAAGTAAAGAAGTAAGGAAATATGTACTTAAGGCTCTAGTCCTAAAAATAATTTGAAATCACAATCAGGTCTCTCTTCACAAATACAGCCCACATTGGTATTTGCGTTACTCTGCTTATTCTCTTTCAGCTAACATAGACAATATATGTTTTGAGGAGCAGCAGATAGGGATTCATTTAAAATGTATCATTCCAATGTCATATTAGATATAGCAGCTTTCTGTTGCCATTAAAAGGAGAAATCAAGCAAAAATTATCTTGCTAAAAGTCACAAACCACCACGATCACTGAGTCCCAATGTTTGTAGTTGATGGGCTATGCTAGTGCTGTCATTACGACAAGTCCCCCCCCCCACAAGTCCCCCCATCTAGCATATGACCGTCTGATTCCTCACCATATATGCTAGCATATATCCAAAAATATCATTTTCTCAGGTGTGGAAATTTTTTGAATTGATTTTCCGTTAAAAACATTGATATATCCATGTCCTTCAGAAAGTGCCAAAATCGGACCCAATGTGTCAGATGACGCCCTCAGACATGTTCATTTCATGCAAATCAAACTACATCAAAATCACGCCAAAATGGGTTTGGTTTGCATGATCAAAATCGCATGCCCTTTCAGAATATTATGTACTTTGCAAATGCCAGAGTATACTCATCTACCCCCCCCCCCCCCACACACACACACACACGGCAAGAAAACCGACTGTTTTAGGCACTACACTGAACCCTTAGCAAATTTGTTTACAAACAAAAACACGTGTGACCTCTATTATTTTTAGGACTAAACCCATACGTAAGTAAGTAAGTAAGTAAGTATACTTACTTACTTACTTACTAACTTACTTACTTACTTACAGACATATATGTTTGTTTGTCGTTTGGTTGGTCGGTTGGGCCATTTGATGGTTCAGTTAGTCTATCATTTGTTCCATCGGTCAGTAAGTAAGTAAGTAAGTAAGTAAGTAAGTAAAA
>CM032664.1:64116807-64140950 GCA_019095985.1 Streblospio benedicti | reverse complement strand
TTAATTTGTTTGCGTTTTTGTGCTGCATCTGTTGTTCTATTTACCTGCCACTGCTATTCTTTTAAAAAGTGATGATAAAAAGGTCAAAAGTCTGGCTTTTCAATTGCCATTTTAAAGTCATTTCATATTTAATGATGGGGCGATAATTGTTTGCCTGTAGTGGAATACTGAGCGTCAGCAATAATGCAATATACATAAATGGCAGTAGAACTTACGCTGTGATGGCCTTTTGATGCTGTCCCATTTTAGAATGCACTTTGCCAATGTTGTCCAATGCTCTTCCTTCAGCTTTTTTGTTATCACTACAACATATGTAAGGGACCATTCAGTATTTATGACAGAGTGGGCCATGAACTTTGTCACAATGTTAGAAGGGGGGCTATCAATTTTTCCACACACTTTTGAGGGAGGGGGGGGGGGCTATCAATTTTTTTCACATAAAATTTATCCTTATTTTTTAGAAATTCTTTACTAGAATGTATTGTTTTTTTATATCATGGATATCCATCAAATGGGATTTTAGTTAACTGACAATGATTGCGTTACCTGTTAGGGGGGTCATCAATTTTGTCACATCAAATTGAGGGGGGGTACAATTTTTTCATATAGAGGGAGCTCTCATTTTTCACAGCAATTTTGGAAAAATCCTTCTACCCCACCATGTCATAAAAACTGAATGGTCCCTTAACTAAAGTTTAGAAGAAAAAAAATATCGTTCATTTTCAATACATCGTACATAGCATGCTTTGCGTATGAAAGAAACATTCTGATTTGTACAGGTGAAGGAGCTAAAATCATTGTGTACTGTTCAATGATGGTCCTGAGATATTGTTACAATATCAAAAGCAACACTGGAGGGTAGTGACGATGTGCTCGTTGAGCACTTTTCTCTTGAATTCAACTGTTTTGGGAGTGCGCTCTCTATTGCAACCAAACTGCTAGTTTGCATTGTGTCGATATATTTGTGTAATCAACCAACAGAATTAACTCATGTAGATCTACACCTGCTTGAGGGTCTGTGGTCCATGGACCATTAACCGATACCTCTATCCGTGATTGATATCTCTCTAATATCTAATATCTCTGCCCATTAGCGTAGCCTAACAATCTCTATAAACATGACTTACGTCTGTATTGCAAAATCATAGTCTTTTTGGTGATGTTTTAGAGCGTCCTGGAGATTGCCGAGCTCGTAGTGAGAGCTTCCCATGTAGCTATGAAGTTTGCCCTAAAATACAAGAATAATGAAAAGTACTGTCAATAACACGTAATTTTCTTAAAATGTATATTTCTAGGGTTTATAGACCGTTAACAGCTAAATTGTTGAGTCTTAACTTTTGAACATATGACAGTCAAAACATTGTTTGCACGAATACGTATTTTTGTTACATCATAAAATGAGTTTGCTAAATAACATTGATGTATGTGGTGTATAGAAAAGAGCTTATTTTCTGAATTTGAAATAAATATAAACGTGCTGGTTTAATATTTTTCTAAGCTGCCTGGGAAGCATACAGCACATTGCTACAGTGGCGCAGGCGTGCTTATCGCTCATATTGGCCTTCACTTGCATGATCTGTACCTATCTAATGTGTAAGAGGTCAGCATATTGATTTATAGTGTGCGACTGTTTAGCGGTGGGTTTGCTGAACACCCATAGCAAACCACAACCTGGAGTCGAACCAACGACTTTCTGGTCACAAGCAATAGGCAGATCCAGGGGGCACAGAGGTCACACGCCCCTTTTATCCGTCAAAATACTTAATTTTCATAGCGCTTTTTTTGGCATGTACACCATTGATCACGCGTACGTAACACATCAGGTGTACGCCCCCGCCCCCTTTCTGAAGACCTGGATCTGCCTATATGAGCCCAGCTTCTATCCACTCGCCCACCAAAACACACCAAAAAACCCCGCGAGTTTGGACAAATATCAACACTTGGCGACATTTATAAACACTGTGAACAGTGAACTGTGAAGTGTCCAGTGGGGCTGTTGTTCACAGAGAAATCTATGGAGAAAAATTAAGTGCAAAGTGTACTGTAAATGTAAATGTAAGTGTGGTGGTTTATAGTCATGATTCTAGTGCTCTCATGACTTTACATCCACACTAGGCCGTTGGCATCCTTAATTGTCACACTATATCTTTCTCAACTCCCCGGGGAGCATACAGCACAGCACTGTCCCCGCCAAGCTTGTGTAATACTAGTATATATCTAGCTGTTCACCTGCACTTCCTTCTTGCTGATGCCTTTGAACTTGTCCTCGCGAGTGTTGGCGATTTCATCCTCGGGGTACATGTCCAGAGAGTTCATGCACTTGTCCGCCATCCGCAGGCAGTCTTTGAACCGCCCAAGATTGTAGTCTGCAAGTGAACCATTACTTCACAAGATATAAGACGCTATAACATGAGATAATTTGCATGTCTCTAACATTAATTTATCATTAGCCTGTCACAAGGCCTGTAAATGATCTGACTTATATCTATTAGAGCTTGAGGCTGTCACAATTGTACTTGCTCTTCTTCTTAGCACTTGATATATGGTTTGCATGAGCGTTTTTTTTGTAATTAAATAGATGAAACAACTATTAGATATAAGCTCTTTTGAAAGACTAATTTATCATATAAACATATGGCCATAGAAACTGCACGTCTTGGCTATAATTGGTGTGCACCGTTTATCATTTCCATAAGATCATTAGCACATTTTAAAATCAATCAGTGAGAACTGCCCTATGCATCAAGAACACCAGAATCGTACCTCGCTTGATCCTCTTCATCTCCGCAAGGATGTATTCAAACAGACTGACGTCCTTCCTCGGTGTGGTCTTCGCCTCCTCGATGTTCTCCAGCTTTTTCACTGCTGCTACCGGCAGCTGCTGTTTCCAGTACTTGTCCCTCACGTTGACGAATTGAAGGCTTTCATTGGTTATTGCTTTGATTTCTTTTCCCAGACTGCTCTTGGGATCTGTGTTGAAAAACAAGATTTAGTTGTTGAGAATATATCTCAATGTCTTAATATTGTATGGAATGGTAATCACCCTCATCTAATCATGTGCCACCCGGGCTATTCCCAGAGGCTATTCCCAGAGGCAGAATTTAAAGTCCATCACTATCAAAGAATTCTAAGAGCTAAACTGGGGACATAATATTCAACGTGTAGGGTCAAGGAATTCACAGTGCAGTTCCCATCGTGCTCCTTCCAGAGAAAGAATAGACAGCTGTCCAACCGTCATTCGCACACTCATCTCATCTTTGCCTTTTCAGAAGACTAATGACTGACTATATAATGTTGTAAATGTAAATGTAAATGTCAACGAATGTAAATGTCTTGTGTCTGGTCTTCTTCCCCGAATGATCAGACGACTCTACATCTACGCCAGTTTATAGACATCCTATGTCATAGGATCCTATATCCTTGTCACACTATATCTTTCTCAACTCCCCGGGGAGCATACAGCACAATTACTACCGTAGCGTAGACGGGCTAATCACTCACATTTGCGTCAACTCGCCTGACCTGTACCTATTTAACGTCTCCGAAATGTCAGGTTTTAGTGAATCAATGTGAACTTTGTATTAGCCTTATTGAACACATCTGTACTCCAAATATTTCCCTATCGATGTCACTTTTTCCATATATTGCAATAGAATATGCTTGAAGATGCTTCAGGGCGTATGTATAGCTTACTGTGACTCATTTTGATATGACAACAAACGTGTAACCTGTCATACTGTCGAATGTGCAACCTGTTGCAGGTAAGTTTGCTCAACACTTACCACCAGACCCGTCCGGGAATCGAACTCACGACCTTCTGGTCACGAGTCCAACTCCCTATCCACTCGGCCCCGGAAGCACACAACAACCGCACTCAAAGAGTTTAACTATTTGGTACAGTAGAACCTCTGTATTAGGACCACCTTTGCGACCAGTGTTCCTTCTCAATAGAAAGAACAGATTCTGGTAGCCATCAAAAAGTGGTCTTATTGTAGAGGTAGTCTCAATTTAGAAGTGGTCTTAATTGGAGATTCTACTGTACCTACCTATTTCCTCCAGAAGCTTCTGCAGGTAGCGCTGCGTGCCGTTAAGCTTCTGCACGTGGCCCATGTCGCTCTGCACTGACTGGTCCGCCAGAATGCCGCGCCGCCGCCGGCGCTTGCGCGGGGTCGTTGTGTTTTGGGATTTTGATCCAGCTACGTTCCATGATGGACTTGGACTCTATTAATGAAACGAAACGGACACTGAAATGTGTCTAACGTGCGTGTTGTGTGTTTGATTGATTCAGTGCGTATGAGTTAACTGTTGCATTGTTAAGAGTTATGAGTAAATGAACAAACAAAAAACTAAATTCAGGACAGTCAACATTTTGACAAATTCATTATTAAGAATTTGTTGAAAGGAAACCTATAAAAATTACCTCAGTATTGCATTACACAGTATAATTAATCATGTTACTCCTTTTTCTACAATTCTATTGCAGTACATGTCTTAACTTTATGTATTTCGTGCATTTCTTGTCGTCTACTGAGCATTTTGATTGGTATTATATTTTAATGCATATCGTGGGATATCTAATGTAGATATGAATACATTTTCTTACAGCAGCTAGACTTGGCAGTGATTTGGCGACTCCTGAGCCTCGCAGAGACTTCTTTTTGGGGACATCTACAAGAGCAAATTTTATTTTTCCCTAAACCTTATGCTAAGACAATCAAACGGGAGATCCAGAACAAAGAATTCAAATCCTGAGCTCCACCGTTCAACTGTACACAGAAGAATGATTTATCATAATGCGTATATCAAAGATATAGATTAATATCAATCACCATAACATTAAAAATATTGCATCTATTCAATGAATGTTTACTTTTAATGTATGCATTTTAGTGGACAAGCATAATGTCAAATTTACATTTTAATCTTACCACAAGCAAAGTTCACTGCGTCCTTTTCTTATAAATTTATATATGAAATGATATTTGAGAGAAATAATTATTGTAGTTGATATAAGGCGCAAATCAGTGTCTCGTGATGTTGTGCCTTTCTACTCTGACATTTAATTCCCTTTTTACCACAAGCACACAGCTGTTAAAATTAATAATCATTGTTTACATACTTGTATTAACAAGGATGGAATACCTGGTATAGTGGTGTTGGTGATTGCTTCTTTACATTTGGCTATACACGTTTTGATTTGTTGCACATTCGGTCTCATTGCTTTGATACGGTAATACAGCATTAGAGCTTCTTCAAAATGACCCAAGGCAAACAAGGATTCTGCCTTTTGGAAGAGAGTCTGTAAAAATGTGAGCATTAATCACTAAGTTACTGTAACAAAAATGATGTACTTATAAATGATGTACTTATACAGTTGGATTATTTATTCAGACAGACATTTCTACCACCAAAGAAATTGTAAATATTTGTGCAATCAATTAATGACTTTGTTCAGCACCCACCAATTTCACTTACATGTGCTAAGCATCAATATGTTACTTATAATTACTGGCATGAACTTCATCATTTATTTAGATATATCTTGAATCTTACCATCCAGTCCGTATCAGGATTGACACTTTTCATAAAAGGATCATCTTTCGCCTGAAAGTACAGGAGGAGGATAACAAGAAAATAATGATTGAAAGTAGCCAATCTGCATGCTCAATAATGATCAAGCTTTACTATTGAAATTATATTGAAAGGATTGAAATATTTATCGCCAAACCTGGATCAGCATTTGTAGTCTACATGTGAAGAATATGTACGTGGTTACTAGATCAAGAATTAATAATCTATCAGTTGAAAACCGGTCTCACTTTGTTATAGCTCTTTCTTGCTGCATCCGCATCTTTTAGGGCTTGTTCTAGGTTCCCATTGTCCAGGTGACATTTTGACCTTGTCAAAAGACTTTCCACGTCATCTGGGTCTTTTTCGATCACCTAGATTACAAGACAAAATAGTTTGAAATGAATAGTATTGACATGGGTCCATGCATTAGGAAAAATATAAAAACAAACGTGTAAGTTTTCGGTTGTGTGATTTATGAACATTATAAGGATGGACAACATTAGAAGTGAGTTTTGACAAGATTAACTTCAAATACGCTTCAATACACCCATGTATCTAATAGATCAAGACACTTAAATCAATACACATACAAATACATTGGTACAATTACAACAATTTTTAACATAACCCGTTCCTAAAACCCACACTTTACACACCTTATCCAGCGTCCCTATAGCCTGCTTGAGGTTTCCCTGCTTGTGGAGAAACTGTCCCTCAGCCAACACCAGCTTGGGATTGTGTTTCACGTGCTTCCATGGCTTTTTCACCACTTTTGTCGACTCGTCTGGCGTGCATAAGAAAAACTTTTAAGTATCAAGATGAACTTACCCGTTTCCATAATCCAGTGGTTGTGACTATTACCCTGTTATCCATGGGCATGATGTTCACAAATGTACAGGTTTTCATGTTTTAGAATACATTAAGTTCCCAACGTATGGTTTGTGAAAGTTAAAGTAATACATACCTGAAGAATACATGTTAGTTTTTAATTAGACACATTCTTTCATAAATCTAATGCAGAACTATCCTACATATTACACCTATATCAAAAGACATGCATTCTTAATACGAGAATTGTCAATTATTAAAACTACATGACTTCAGGATTCCAACATATATCCAAAACGTCTAAAAATGTAAGGTTCTAGTGAATCAAGGTGAACTTTATAATAGCCTCATTGAACACGTCTCCACTCCAAATAATTCCCTGTCAATGTCACTTTTCCATATATTGAAATCGAATATGCTTGAGGGCAAATGTATAGCTTACTGTGACTCTCATTTTGATATGACAGCACATGCGTAACCTGTCATATTGTCGACTAAAGCCTATAGAAAAGTTATATGATACAGGTGTTAGATCCTATGTGAGACTGATTAGCCAGCTAATGAAGATAAAATAAAGTGATCAACATGATGTATAATTGTGAGTGAAAATTGAAAGAATATTTGATATGCATCAACAGATAAACTGGTCAGGGGAATTGAACACCACTGCCAGTAATTAATCGGTCGGGGCCACGTGGACCATCTCATTCTTATTTGGTTAATATCCAAGCCCATATGATAGGCTTGCCACTATCGTACCATACAATTTCTGGTCAAATTGGATATAAGGTCATTTGGTTTCTCCATTAGTCAAAATTGACCGGTCTGCACTCTCTTTTTTCAGAAAGAATCTTCATTTGCAAGAGTGTGGATTCATTGATTGATTGATTAATATTGTTCAGGGATTAATGTTCCTAGTATGACATATGAAATGAAATGTATGTGTATAGTATTGTTATAGACCGACCCAGGCTTTTAGAAAATGGAGAGCGCACA
This sequence comes from Streblospio benedicti, assembly GCA_019095985.1. Taxonomy (NCBI): domain Eukaryota; kingdom Metazoa; phylum Annelida; class Polychaeta; order Spionida; family Spionidae; genus Streblospio; species Streblospio benedicti. The sequence continues at coordinate 64,133,555 of CM032664.1, read as the reverse complement.
TATAGGATTTCATTGTGTGTTTTTTCTTACACGCAACCGGGAGCCAGCATGTCGAAACGCCTATGAAAATAAAGTATTTTGGTGATGAAACGGGGTGGTGCACCGGATATGCCTATGAGTGTACAAATGTGGACTTTTTCAAATGAGCCCACGTACATACAAGTCTATAGAATTATATGCGTCGAAGCAAGAACGTGTATAAATATTCGTTAATCCATTCACAAAACATGTACCTTCTCATGTCCTTGAATGAGTGCATTGCGTTGGAATCTTAATATTTTACTATTTTCCTTCATAGACAATCAACTCAAATTTAACTTACAAGACTTACAGTTTCAGCCACACGCGAGAGATTTCATTACGGCCAATAAATAAATACAAGCTGTGTCGCGATTAGACGAAACGTATACAGAATTTACCGTCTGAGTCGGACCATTCGCTGGAACTGGGTGACCTCTCGGGAGGGGGTGGGGGCGGCTCTTCTTTCTTCCCTCCCCTGCCACGGCGTGCTGCTACGGCGGCAACGCGACGGGGCGCCACTGCGACCCCCTTTGTAGGCCTCATTTTCACTTGCATTCCAACACTCCCAAATATTCCATTGTTCAGTTGATTTCGTCACTTGGTGATTTTGCCAAAGAGCATTACCTAGTCGATTAGTGTTATGTGTATGGCAAAAGTACAGTTTATCCTGCTGTTTATTATAGCTGTGCAATATATATGTGCGTGAAAGGGCGTTTTTAAAAGCTTTTAAATGCTTTATGTATAATAAGGCTTTATTTTTTAATGAATGTACGAAAGACGTCTGTTGTTAAAAAAAACCGAACACGCGTAGGCCCATGTGGTTTCTGCAATCCTACTATCTAGTATCTACCCCATTCTTGATACAAATATTTGTTTCTCTAATCCAAGTTCCGGTTTGATTTACCATGATATTTCTATAAATCTAACGGTTTATTGCACTTTTGTGAATGTTACTTCCAAAGTTGGCGAATTTAGTCTCATTCCAAACTTTATTTAACCATGCGTTGCTACCTTTCCTGAATCGCTGGTCTGTTATTGCTCAACCAACCATCTTTAGGCTTGCTGAACATATCCATGTTTTATACATATTCTATCATTTATTTCCAGTTTTCCACATTGATAAATTAAGTAGATATCAGGTATAATAGCTTTAGCTTAAATAAACTTGAAAGATGATTTTTAAATATATATGTTGAAATACCTGCATCATGCTATAGACTTTCTATTTATTTACCATAACTCCGGTTTTATATTCCACATTATACATAATCTGAGCCCATATGCACTGCATTAATTGAATGGCTCATTTTAGATCCATTTCTACTTTGGACGCCCTTATTGACATATTCTTTATAGTATATAGATTTAACGGTGAAATCCAATTGTTACTTTCAAAAGAGGTTTTCTAAAGAGACTTTTCAAAGAAATCTCGTTTGCTAAGTTCTGTGTAGATCACTACTTATATCGTCCGTCAAATACAGCGTTCTCAATTACACAAAGTATATCCACTATTATGTATGTTTTTTTCTTGATGAGGTGTATGTAGAAACAGGACAATACATCGAAACACTATGTGTGCAGGGACTATTGACAAACTGTAACTCTAAGAAGCAATATTTACAAACACTGGTCTGCTGTTTATTTCCTATCTTCCTATGGTGCATTGCATTTCCACCATTGATTTCTGTATTATTTTCATATTCAGTTGGTTAATTTGTTTAGATAGGCAGTGCAGATGAACTCGTGCAGTTTTATTCAAATTAGACCTGGTATATAAGTATGACCCAAGTATGCAGTTGTAAATGTGCTTTTATTTCAGTATATAGAAATAATCTTCATGCCTTGCACGTAGCTTTAAAAGTAGTCAACGCGGAAATCTCTTAATTTTCTGTACATAGATCAACATAAAAGATGAAACCGCATTTGAATCATAAGCTACTTATTATGAAGATATGTTTAAAGATATGAATAATGATTTATGGGTTTCCATAATCGTATAACATAGGGTTATATATTATATAAGTTTTTTTCTGCATGGAGCAGGGCTATGTATACAATCCCCCCAGGGGGGTAGGGGTTATAAGGAAGTGGGATAAGGGGAAAAGGCTAAAAAAAGAGGGATTAGGGGGAAAGGGCCCCCAAAAAGAGGGATAAGGGATCTCCAATTACTGGGATACGGGATAAAAAAGAGCCAAAAAGAGGGATAAGGGGGAAAAAGGGCCAAGATAAAAAGGATAAGGGGGAAAGGGCTAAGAAGAGGGATATGGGATTTCTAGACCACTTATAAACCCCCACCCCCCACCCCCTCAAACTCCTCGGTAGACCTATAGCATATCGGCCTCAGCCATCGGTGTTGAAACACGTGAACTCAGAGTGACGTTGTTGTCATGCATCTTGGGGAATGTAAATAGAATCGACCAAGGTACGTTTACTTCCTCTCCACCTGCTCTCAAGTCGTGGATATTGAGTGAGGGTGTCGCGTATGTCGATTCCTCCATGGTTGTTTAGTTTCCCCATTGACGCTATTTAAAGACACATGTAAGTAAACTAATCCAATATGCTTTTAAGATTCGGACAGTGTAACTCCTTGTCTGATGTAAATAAATAAATAAAATAAAATAAAATATCACGGTTGTTATATTTGGTTTGTACGTATATATTGTAATAAGCATACAACACTTACATTGTGTTTCATTTGTATTATATGTGTCACCAAAAACTAGATGGGTGGCTCTATTAAGTATGAGCATTAATTTTGCTCTATGCTCACTACAAAACTGGGACACCGAACGGTAATGCTGAGGAAAACATAACGCAAACTTCAACGTATCAACAATGAAAATGCTTCTTCTCAACGCACGGGTATATTAGCCTGTCTTTTTAAACACGTAATAGAAAAAGGGGGGCGACATTAACAAGAACGGTTATAAAAGGGGTAAAAGATGCAATCTGACAGCTAATATATCGTGTAATACTCCAAACTGTATATACTTTGTTTGTTGTAGTCCACTGTTCACTCAGCACCCGCGCCCATCCCATTACCCCCTCTCTCGAGTGCATATAATGGCCGCTCCTGTAATACGAAAGAAGGGTGAGAGAGATGGGTGGGGAGAGACATGAGAGAGTGGGGGAGAAGGAAAGAGATGGGGAAATGTATTGAGAGTTTGAGAACGATGCACAGAAAGATTTTGATTTTTTATTATTATTTTAGACGGCGATCTTTATATGAACATCTTGCACCCCCACTCCCGTTTTTTCAAAGAATAATGATCACAATATGAATTTTCGACACCTCCTCTACTCGTATAAATGACTTACTTATGTGACAACAAAACTCCATACCCCACCATCACTCAACACATAATTACCGGAAAAAAGCATTTTAGCCAAATAATACTCTTTCTTTCTAAAGACATCATGGAGGGAAGTGACTAAAATGTTAGTGTGTAGTGGAATGTTAGTTAAAATTTAAGTGTATAGTGAGAAATTTAATTTTGATTTGTGACCAGCAGACCCCTCCCCCCAATGAACACCCACACAACACTAGACCCTCACATATAGATTGCGGTTCTCTAGCAAAAGTGAATTAAAATAAAATCTTTCCACAATTTTGAAATAACATGTCCACATTGGTGTTGTTATCTTTTGCATAATAGGCATTATTTCTTCCACAGGAGAAAAACAAATTTACATTTTTTTATCACCAGCAGTAAGTTTAAGTTTGTACTTCGTTGTAAGAAAACGCTACTGGTTTGATAAAAATATTAATTTTCATACTTTAAATGTATTTTCATGTGATAAAAAAGCAAAGTTAGAATTTTCAATTACCATATTTATTGTTGGTTGCATAGTTTCATGAGATAATTGAGAACTTAATATACAACATGCCGATGACAGTACACTAAATGTGTTACAAGAACAATTGTTTTCAAAATGATATCACAGATTCAATGTTTTGATAAGATGAAACAGTGGATGTTATTTGATAATTGAAGAATAAACACACATCATACTGATGAAAGAAAATTACAATATAAGTGATACAATGATTTGATTCGATGATACTCTGTAGACTTCTTATTTTTCACAATCATTACAATTATTTGGAATCAGATGGAAAAGAGCAATCAAAGAACCAAATATGGTGAAATCAATATGTTTTAAATTAAAAGGTTGTGCGTTGCACAAACATATTCATGATATAGACATGAGTCTATAAACAACAATAAAATATTTGCAATACAGAAGTATAACCACAAACATGCACAAACCATACTGAATTTTCGGGATTCATAACTGTATTGTAAATCATAGAATGTCAGTAAATAAAGCTGAATTTCGAATTTTGAATCTTTATCGTCAATAATACATCATAATTTGCCTATTAATCTCCACAACATTTGCTTTTTGTGTGACAGTTTGGAGACTCATCATCTCTTTCAAACCGAGCGGGCAAAACTTGTGTCTTTTTTTTACCTTTGTTTATTCTTCTTAAACATGTTTCAGTGGATTTCCGCGTAGACTTTAAGCGGATGACGGTCTTAATTAACACCGTCCACGCTGCCCACCTTCGTGGTCAGTGCGGGACTGTGTTGTGGCTACTCCTTGACCTACGGCTCTGCAGACACGCAGCCCTGGTTAGAGGGTACACGTGTCCCGAGACTGGATCGTTCACCACCGCCACATATCAACATAGAGGGTTTTCTCTTTCAGTACACCATTTTTGGTTAAAGGTGTTTTTTTTTTTGTTTTTTTTTTTGTTTGTTTTTTTTTGTTATTTTTCACATCACAAGATCAGCCCAAACGGCGATTAATTACACAGATAATTCATTTGCTGCACTAATAATACGATTCATGATTCTAATAACATTCTAATCATTACTTTTACTAATCAAAGACAATGTTTCGAGGAATAAATTTGTTAACCCATATTAATAATATGGGATGTCACATTGATGATGATTTGTGCGTATTCTGGTCAGATAACATTTTAGATTGTTTCGCATTTCATTACTTTGCATTATTAATAATGCTCTAACGAACATTCGTATATATATATCACAGATGCTGATTTAGAAAATTATACCCAATGAAAGGTTATAAGAATAACCTCACCGTTAACAATAACCAGAGCTACATTACTTTGCATTATTAAACATTCATATAAATATCACAGATACTGATTTGGAAAACTATAGCCATTGAAAGGATACAAGAACAAATTACTCTTAACATTGACCAAATCTAATGTTACTTTACATTATCTATAATGTTCTAAGGAACATTCGTGTATATATTCATGTATCACAGATGCTGCTATAGCCATTGAAGGATATAAGGATTATTCGCCCTTAACAATGGCCAAAAATCACTAAACTTTGAACCAGATAATCAATTTAAACATAATTATGATTTAAAAATTGAAATACTATATTCTAGAGGAAAACACCAGAATATGTCAAGATATATAAAGAATAAAAAAAAGAATTTCGGAATGTTTACAAATGGAATATTTCAGTATCTGATTCAAAGGCAAATAATATGAGCTATAGTTAAAGGAGTCAAAACATAAACTAAACATGTAGAAACTATTTCAATTTAAAAGTTCCATCATATTTCAATTTATCATTCATAGAGTGTGAAAAAAACAAATGGAAAAGAAAAGGATAAAACTATAATTATAAGATTGCACTAAGCCAAAAACATTCTTTGATTAATTTGGAAAAAACAAAAACAAAAACATTTTAAACCTTTTGACTCCCTTAATCTTCAAACGGTTTTACGAACTCTTCATGAAGAAAGACCTTCAGTTTGGCAGCCAAAGCATCATCAGGATGTGAATAGGCCTTTTTTAGTACCCTCTTTTCCTTAATAAGGTTCTTCACTTTGTTAGCTAAACTGGGTTTCACCTGCTCTCTGTTCCAAGCGGCTCTCACCATCTCACGAAGCTTACCGACGGCACGTGTGTACGATATACGGGCACAAAACCAGCGACGCATGTCCTGTGCGAGTCGCCACAGACGAGTGTTGGAAGAGAAGAACTCAGCCATGCAGCTGATCTGATCTCCGATGGTGTACAAATCACTGGTTTCAACAACATTGTGCTCCATGAATGCTACCAGAGGAACGTACGAGTACTTCTCACGAAACTCCGCCATGGTCATCATGACAGAAGGCAACTGAATGTCGGTGAGTTTTGATTCATAGAACAATGTCAGGCCCCAGTGGTTGATCACTGGCTGGAGCTCACCATTGCGATATTGCAGAAGAATGTTTTGCATTCTCATGTCAAAATGCACACAGGAAAGTTTCTTGATGACGGCTTCGGCATTTTCTACCACGCGCATGATAAGCCGCAGCCACTGAGACTCCTTCATCAGTGATTTGCCTTCGCGGCTCAACTTGACATGAAGTTTCCATGCATCCAGCATTGTGAGTTGGAAACTCTTCCCGGGGATGCAGTTGATGAATTCCTGAACCAAGCCCAAGCGAATGAAGTTGTCTCCTTCATCACGAACTGCGACCAGACCCATCACCTTCGGAGCGCACCCAAGACGCCTGTGTGCATACTCCTGGATGGCCATTTCTCTCAGTAAGTGTTCGATCTGGAGCTTCTCGGTCAGAGGCAAAAGCCTATGGCCTTTCTCAATCTTTATGAACCTGATGGACACTTCTTCCTTGGTTTCGCGAATTTGTCCTCGGAACACTATATTGCCATTGTCTTTAACAACAACTGGTCTCTTGAACTTTTTCCACATGAACAAATCGTCTCCGCTGTAGAGCTTGGGTGTTGTGCACTCGTAATTTTTGACCCACTTTAAGATTAATTTCTCGACTTCTTGCCAACTGGCATCAACAAGGTTCTGAGCTTTCTCGAGGTCGGCTTTGTCAGACAGCACCTCCGGCAACATCTTGCAGGTCCAGTGATGTTTTTCATTCACATCGCGACGCTTGAACTCAGAAGTATGTTCAAGGCAGTCCAAGACACGGGTGTACTGCTCGAAGTCCCCAAGATCATTTCTGCCTCTGTCGTTCATGAAAGCTTTCAATTTTTGCACTTCCTCTTCACAGAGACCGATAGCGTTGTCCGGGGTCGTGGTTCGGAAGAGCTCTGGCTCTTTCAGAGTGGGTTTGTACCAAGGGGCATCAGGTTTCAGTTCTGAAAAATATCAAACATTTCATAATCAAACTTTAAAGTTGAAGTTTTAATAGGGATTTGCTAAAAATATTGTTTATATGGTGTACAGCACCGTGTTTCATATCTTAATTATTTAGTCTCTAGTGCTGGTAAAGAACTTCCAATCAATTTTTAAAAAGGTTTTTGGATGATTTTAGAAATTTATTTAAACATATTTTGATTTACATGAATCCTCACCAGTCTAAATTTTACAACCAGGTGAATGAATTAGCAATTTACATAGTACAACAAATTTTAACGGTACATAATATGCATTATTGCTACAGATTAAAAAATATATCAAATGATAAAGCTGATATACCAATGAATTCCAGGTTAGACCATTTTCAACCAGGAATAAGAAGAAGTAGTATAGTCCGATAAAGCTGATATACCAATGAATTCCAAAAATGTATATTATGTATTGTTAACTTCTATATAAAAAAAACGCTCACCAGGTAGCAGACTGTATGGACGCTTGCCACAGTACATGCTAAACGCTGGCAGGCTCTTCTTGAACGGGTCCTCATCGCCAGAAGGGCCACATGCTGAGCGGTATCGCATCTGTTGCTTCTTATTGTACGCCTTCAACGGGTCGTACTCTTTCGTCTCTGGAATCCAGCCTTCTAGCACGAGGTCTGGCACCCTGTACTCGGGCATCCTCACAACTCCGCTCTCTGCATCTCTTATCAACAAACTCGACATCGTTACTATTGTTTTGAATACTAGTTTACCGCTCAAATTAATTTGAGAAAGCAAAGTTACACAGTGTTCTCTGTGAGTGACTGGGCAACTGGCAACAGTACGTTAAACGTGTTACTAGCTGGGAGTTACGTTACGGAACGTTTGACGCTTGGATTCCTTTGTTGTTAGCGTGGCGGGCGGTTTACGATGAACGTTTTTTGGTGTGGGGCTTTTACCGTATGATCTTAATTCAGCGCCTGCTCTTTAAAATAGCTTTTCCGGTTACCGTATCCGTAATGCGTGACTGTTATACATGCCTACACATTAATAATCACTATACCGAATGATTTCCTGTTACAAGTGGTGTAACAGTAGAAACTGTGATCGTAAATAATGTGTATTAAGACTTTATGAACCTATATATATTATGTTTAATTTGAGGACATTGTGAATCTATATTTATGATGTTTATTTGTAAGTGTAAGTGTTATGCTATTACTAGTTATCATATCCCTAAATTTGTGTTTGATATTATAGTAATCTACAATAATTATCATGCCTTTTTTGTATTGTATTATTTCATTATAGATGCTTTACAACACGTTTCTAGAAGTGCTAAGCCTATTTACCTAGAGCCCCATACAGTAGCTACCTTTTCTTCCAGAATCTTCTAGACGTAATTTGTATTCTGTATCATGTGTTGGTTTACCACCTGTTTGGTTAGTGAGGAAGCATGGTAACTATGCTATTTTCTTTATATAAGTATATAGCTAATTCCAAGACATTTTTAGTTTGCAAGGCTGTGTCATATTTTAGATTATTTCATACTTTGAGTTAATTCAAGTCTGATTCTGTCTAAACAATGCTGTGTTGTTTATGTACTTTTAGTTTTCACGATGTCTGTAGATGTTTGTAAAGTTGTGTCAATAAAAGAAGTTAAAAATCTATAGATGTCCGTCGTCATTTACTCAGACACCAAGCTGGCTGGTACAACTGGTGTGAAACAGGGTGGTAATATTTCACCAACATTATTCTCCCTGTATATAAATGAGTTAGCCAAAGAAATAAACTCCTTAAACCTTGGAGTAAAACTTAATAATGTCAACGTTTCAATACTTCTGTTTGCAGATGATATGGTCTTGATGGCGAATAATGAAAAAGATCTTCAACAAATTTTAAGTGCTATGCAAAATTGGTGTAAGAAATGGCGTCTTAAAGTAAATTCTTCAAAAGTAATATTGTCCACTTTAGGCCATTAAGATCCCCCCAGTCCAAATTTCCTTTTATGTATGATAATTGCAAACTTGAAATTGTGTCAAATTACAAATATCTTTGAGCGATTTTAGATGAACATCTTAATGTTGGCTTGTGTGCAAAACACTGGCTGACTCAGGGGCAGAGCATTAAGTGCAATCATATCAAAATTAAAATTGTCCAAAAACGTTGGATTAAAAACCTTTACCAAACTGTGCGAATCATGCGTGGTTCCTGTAACTGATTATCGTAGTGGTGTTTGGGGAGAATTTAACGTTTCACATTCTGATGCTATACAAAACAGAGGCATTAGATACTTTCTTGGCGTGCACAAGTTTGCTCCCATTCCAGGAATACATTCTACACTGAATTTAAAAGTGACAATACATTATTATACCATCCTGAACATTGTAAATCATAGCAGTTTGACGTCCATCAATATCTGGCGGCACAGCATAGCTGCTCGTCATAACTGAGAGATTTATGCGGTAGTCTCCAGTTATCGGTTCTCACCTCGTCATCAGCGAGCATATGACGTATACAGCTGTCTGGGTCGTTGAGGCCCAGTCTTATAGGTCATAGAAATGATGTTCTATACCCCCCCCCCCCCCCCCCCCCGTTTATCAGTGGGCATTTGTACCGCAACTGCGTTTATCTATGTATGGTATATATGGTAATACGTGATAATTATAACCTAGGAACATATGAAAACACTTTCAATGTAGTATTTTTAGTTACCACCCAATGACGCTGGATAATCTTATGATATAGTCTTAGACTACATTTCTAAAGGCAATTCGGATTTTGTTTCCTTCATATCAAAACACACACACAGAATACAACTCCTTTGTCTATGCAATAGCACATCTTAGACTGATTCTAACACCCTGGTGTTTGAATATCATCTCGCTGAGACATTTAGACTGTGGCTGTTTCTGAGTGCAATGATAACAAGTTTCAATAATCTTTTTAAATGATATCTGGGCCTTGTATAGCAATGAGTAAACTCACTGCGAGAGCTGAGAGCTCAAGGCTCAAAACTGATCGTGATCCACCACGTCAACCAAAGGTAAATTTAAAGCGCAGTCCAAACTTGAACAAATCACTTACTAGTACGCTACAACCTTTGAACAGATGAACATCACATTACACAAACCACCAATATGATTTACATACATGTAGCTACCTCCCGTCGTGCATCATGCGCTAAATAGTACGCTGGAGGTTGACAAGTGATTCCAGCCATGACCATGACGATACCAGCCCGCAGACAAATATCTCGAGCGTGTGAGTAACGGCGACAAGAATCACCTTCTGGTCACGTGGCAGTGACACGTGACGTTATAACATGACACGCTTAATTGCGGTAAAAATGTCGCAGGATGCGTGCCCAAAAGACTGTCGTGTATGTGGGATACCAAGGTGGTGAATCAATTGTATATAGACAAACAGTGAACAAAACAACAACATCGATTGAAAGCTGACATACAGTAAAAAGTCACCAATCTCACCAATCTCAACATAATGCACTCAAAGTAAAAGTCACCGTCCTGGCAGTCAGATCATAATGCACTTGTTGAGTGAAAGCTGACATACAGCAGAGCCTGTCCATGTGGACACCTCCCATTTAAGGACATCTGTGTTATGTTGAGACTTGTTCGTTCTGCCTTTACTTATATATCAGTTATAAAGTGAACTTCTCTTTTTCAGGACATCAGTTTTATGCGGGCACTTTTCACTTTAATATCCCAAATATAAGGTGTCCACAAAGACAGGCTCCAGTGTTTTAAACTGACAATTTACAATTGACTTAGTAATTGACAATGGGATAATACAACCACCCCCCACCCACCTGCCACCTCAGACACCTAAGTATACACACTATTCATCATAATTACAATCTTGAGGTTGTGAGTTCGAGTTCTGTCCGTGTCCCTTGATATGGTCAAATTGAAGCATAAGGTTATAAAACCTGTCTTCAGGTATACTATGCCACTACAGTGGGTGCAGCTTGCTTTCCATAGAGAATAAATAGAGAGAAAGAGAAAAAAATGTAATTGAATTCACAAGTGGTGGTGGCAGCGGTGGCGGGGGTATTATCAGAGTGGGATTCTAGAATAATGAAGCATACTAATTTGTTGCTAAGGATGTGTACAGTTGGAAGCCACATCATACTGAAATATAATAAATAATCTTTTTATTGGCTGTTGCTATGCATGCTTACAGTTGTTATGCATATATTAGTTTTATTGTTAAGAACACGGGATTTTTGTTATCAATTGTCGCAAAGAAAGCTGAGAATTATTAAAACATAAAATATCATAGATCATAGTCAGACTAAGGACTGCCAATTAATTGTTCTTGTGCTCTATTTACATTGTAATAAGCAATAAATGGATTGTTGATAAGAAAGCTTTTTTTTTTGTAAGGCATATAATATTTTCTAGTGTCAGTGTTGCTAAGACTGCTGAGAGTCCGTAGGTAGTCTTCCTGTGAAAATGGTAACTCATAATATCTTTGTGATGGTACAGTTAATTCTAGGATAAGAAAGCAAGTTGTTGCCGGGCAGCTCTTACTAAAATATAATAAATTGTATCTTTTTATTGGCTGTTGGAAAATTATGTAGAAACTCTTCTTACAAAGTTATACCAATTACATTGTTGCTGGGGCTTGTTGCTAAGAAAGCTTAATGCATAAGGCATATTATGTTATCTAGTGTCAGTGTTGCTAAGACTGCTGACAGTTCTTAGGTAGTCTTCTGTGATATTGGTGACTGCCATAATTTCTTGCTAATGGTGTTCATGTAGTTAATTCTAAGATAAGTAAGCACATTTTTGTTACTAAGGATGTATACAGTTGCTAGGCACATCGAAATAAAAATAATAAGCTTTATCTTTTTATTACCAATTAATTGTTCTTGTGCTCTATTTACATTGTAATGGGCAATAATTGGCTTGGTGCTAAGAAAGCTTACTGTGTAGGGCATATAATGTTATCTAGTGTCAGTGTTGCTAAGACTGCTGACAGTTCTTAGGTAGTCTTTTGATATTTGTGACTGCCATAAATTTCTTGGTCAGAATGCTCCCAGTTAACTAGAATAATATAAAGCATGGTTTTTGTTACTGAGTGTGCACAGTTGCTAGGTACACCTTACTAATAAATGAGAAATCATATTTGTCTGTTGCTATGCATGCTTGTACTTGCTATGCACTTTACTTTTATTGTCTAGAACATTGGATTTTTATTGACTGTCACTAAGAAAGCTGAGAGTTCCTAATAGCATACACTATTATCATAAAGCATCAATAAAATTTAATTCGGAAATAACTTGCTCTTGTTTTACTGATGTCACACCATATGAAGGACCATGTAGAATGTGCCAGAAATGATGTCATAACTTATTGCCCAATGAAATTCGAGCTAGAAATGATGTCATAACTTATAGCCTAATGAAATTTAAAATGAGTCATAATGCTTTGCTCTGAAGTTGATGATGTCATGACTAATGAGCCAATGAAATATAGTTAAATGCCATGTGATCAAATATTCCATACCAACCACTTAGTTACCTGTGATTATTCATAGACAAGATGGAGCGAAAAGCGACTAATTATGATTTAGCAAAAATTCTGGGTTTTTTAACTATTGTACTTATTGTATTAATCTTTATTTTACTTCTTATCATTGAAATTGCATACTACAGTTTAAACTTGTTATATACCATTACCTCTCAGTGAGCTTTGAATAATAATAATTGCTATAGAAAAGGATTGTCATGAAGGAATATTCAAAATTAATACAACCTCCGTCGCTTTCACCACACCCAAATGTGATGAAATAATATTGAGATAGGAGTATGGACGTTGCATACGTAAGATGTCTTTCAAATTTAACTTATTTGATACAGCTATTGCTGAACTAAATATCCTATTAACTGTTAATAGGCATATCTGTCTTGGATTTGAAAAAATGTCTTGCAATTTTTGAAAATATTTGTTTCAAATTTTATATATTGAATATAGCTCAATATGAACAAACAAACATCATACAAAAATCAAGACCATAATTTAAAAAAAAATGATTTATACACATGACAATCATATCATAATGATAATCTACTTTCTTTTAAATCTAGCAATGATTGCAGGTACATGCCAGGCAGAGAGAGAAACAATTTGGTAAGCTAAATATACCAAGTATACATGAGCCTATTCATATAAATATTATTGTTATTACTACCATATCACAAAATGGCAATTATGTAATAATTTTGTTATTCAAAGAATGAACACTTCTCTCCTCTTGGGTTTCTTCATTCATGATATATATATAAGAATTTAAAGATGCCATTAGAAACTGGCGGAACTCACATTTTGGTCTTGCTTTTATCTCATGACAAACTAAGGACTGTCATTCGGCCTGAAGAAGATCTTGCGATAATAAGAGCAAAAGCCTCACCAAAATGTGAGTCCCACTGGTTTCTAATGGCATCTTTAAATTCTTATATATAATTTTGTTCTTCTTGTGCAGATGATCAAGTGCCTGCGGTGTAACTGCCTTGTCTCGTCTCCCAAAGAACTGGGCTGGGTCTCGTCAGAGCCACAAGATGAGAGAGGACAGTCAACGATAAGATGTGAAGGGAAAATTGTGAAGCATAAAAGCAAACACAAGACACTGCAGCTCAGGATTTCATGGTTTCAAATTTTATTTGAAATATTCTTGTGTCCCAACTGTGTTTATTTTTTTATGGTGGTGATGGAAATGACACGAAAGTGGAATAAATGTGCAAGTGTATGTTGGTTTTGAATTAGATTTTGATAGTGAAGCTCAATATTTTTCTGACAAATTTAAATTGTGATCGAAGATCTATGTTGCGATTTCACGCAACTACGCCAAGCAAATGCAGTAGTCAGATTAAAATTGTAGTGCGCTAAAGAAACAGGATCGTAAAATGGCAATGAAGATTTGAATTTAATCATTTCTTTCAAATTTTTTAAAATTACTATGTATGAGTGTGATCTTGCTACAGCAATTTATAAGATGTCTTCTTTGACAGGTATTGTTGGATTTATAGTTATATTTTTGTGTCTGATTTGTTCTTTCAAATTAAGCAAGAGATTATTGATAATCTTGCAGGGATATTCGATTCTTTGTTAGTAATACAAAACTTTCATGTGTGAAAGTGTCAAAAATCTATGAAGCAAATTAATTGTATTTTGTAATTTAAACAGACAATTATATTGTTATTAATTACTTTGTCATTTGTTACCAATTACCTTTAGTACTTGTTTCTCAGGTTTTTGAAAATCAAAGATGTTATTTGTTTGCCATTAACTTAAGTATTGGTTTCTCAAGTTAATGAAAATGAATATGATTTGTGATGGACAATCATATTACAATGATAACAGTAATTTTGTTCGCTATTGACAATATTATGTTTTGAGATTATTCAATGTTTTAGTTAAATTAGATATATTATGAAGACTTTTCATCAGATTCGATTATGAAAACAATTCCATTTTTACTTTTGTAAGTAGTCAGGTTGTTAGTAAATTTGTTGAGTGCGTCATAAGCACATGTAAAGGAAAAAAATCCTAACGCATTGTCGAATATTATCCCATGAAAAAATAATTGGGCTGATTGTATTTTTGTGCGATTGCTGCGCATCACTGTGTATAAGGCTCTTGTCTTCTACATTTGACTGGTTCATGTCATTGAATTTTAAGTTTACACTAGATTTCTTTTGTTACACAAAAATGGTATACACAAATAAAAAATGCAGAACAAAAAATGTTTCGTACTCATTTATTTCTTCTATCATCTACAAAAGAATGTATGTTCTTCATATACTTTCCACTTTTACAATGTTTTTTACTTCAAAAAGTGGAGCGATCACAATACTGTCCTATGTAACTGTAGAACAATAATAAGAATAAGGGAAAATTAGTCTTGCCCAATAAGTATCACACAGAACATAAACTTTTCCAGAGCCTGACTACCTATGAAATAATACATTGAGCAGACATTGGATGGTCACTGTCTATATTTGTGGTAGTGTCAATATTTGAGCACTTCATACTATTAGCTGCCACTTACAAATGATTGATTTTAATAGATTTAATATGAATAAAATCCTATTATGGCTTATAAGAGCAAAATCTTTTCAGGACATTCCCTTCTACTTCATACAAAAGTTGTATAGGAGTAAATAGTTTACTACAGCAAATACATAACATAATACATAATGGAATGCAGAATACTGGCGTATATTTTTGTTATAAAATTGAATAAATTTTATTTGGTTTGTGCATCAGGACACAGTCTAACCATTCTAGCGACACCTGACTAGTCTAACCTTCGCGTACTGGTTTCATTCACTCTGTCACAGGCTAGCAGGATGTGAACATGTAATTTTTCAACACCCGTTGCTTTTGTAGGCCCCATAGAGGGGATTAACATAGATCAAATTCTTAAACCTCTTTATGAGTCACTTTCCAAATGGTAAAAAATTCTAAATTTATAGTGACATATAATGCAACCATAATGCAACCTTATATATATGATCTTACCTGTGCACATTATGAATAAAGTAGAACTTGACCTAGACCAACAATCCAGAATAGAACATGTGTTTGTTGTTTAAGTTAATATTATAAGAATATTAGGAATATTGAATATATTCACAGAAACGCAAACATCACACGGTGACAGAAGTGGAATACTTGACCTACAAGCAAAATGGCAACATTTAGTGTGCGACCACCTGAGAGTTTTGATTTTTCAAAGCCAGAAGCTTTCCCTCCGTGGATGAGAAGGTTTGAACGTTTCAAAATTGCGAGTGGACTCTCAGAAAATCGGAAGAGGAACAGATCAATGCATTCATTTATTATATGGGAGATAGAGCTGACGACATCCTCTCATCATTTAAACTCACTGCCGCCGAGGTGCAAAAGTATGGGCAACCGTGAAAGGTAAATTTGAAGCTCATGTTATTCCTAAGAATAAGCAAAGTTTAATGCACATGTTCAAGGAGAAAATGAACCTGCAGAGAATTTTATAACGTCCCTTCACAAGATGAGTGAATACTGTAATTATGGATGTTTAAGAGATGAGATGATCCGTGACAGAATTGTCGTAGGGATACAAGATATCAGACAGAGTCAAAAATTACAAATGGATTCAGATCTGACACTTGCAAAAGCAATTGAACATGTAAGACAACATGAGCTTGTTGCGAGTCAGCACCATATGATCAGACCTACAGAAACAAGGGTCAATGCTACCAGGAGGAAGTATGACAAGAAATTTGAGGGGGATTATCAATTTATTCACAGCATTTTTGGAAAATCCTCCTACGTTCACACCCTGTCATAAATACTGAATGGTTCCTAAAGTAGTCTGTGGATCTCAACCCATTCTCCCAATCCTGTAGACTTTAACACGTACTTACAGTTGTATTTCAAAATTCAGTATCGCCTTCGTCAAGATCAGATGACATTTTAAAATAAAACTCATTATGTGCAAATTTTTGTGTTCTTAAACATGTTTATTTGTAGATCTACTCATCTCGATCCCAGGATCGCAGCAGTATATAGGATTAACTGCCCGAAAA
>CM032664.1:64063764-64110162 GCA_019095985.1 Streblospio benedicti | reverse complement strand
ATAGAATACATGATCAAATATATTCACGAACTTCTGCTTTTACACGATGCATTGTGACTTTCGTTGAGGATGCATTATGACTTTCGTTTTCCCCATTTCGTTTTCGTTTACATCTTACGCGTGAATTGTGAATTGCCTGTATCTAGCTCTTCTGTTTATGTTTTTCCCCTCATCATCAGTGAGAAAAAAAGACTTGTAGGTTCTATCACGCCCCTGTTTTCATGAAATCTTATGAGTGAATTTTACCTTTATAAAAGACACATTTAACTGCAAGACGTAGTTTCTGGTAGAAAATTGTGGAAAAATTCATGAAGAGTTAGATCACTCATTGCATTCTTTACAGATGTTCTCAATATCTTTGTTCATTGCTGGCCAAAGCATGATATCTCTTGCTCTTTGCTTGGACTTGACCATGCCTTGGTGGGTCTTGTGGAGCTTTGATAACATGTCTTTTATCATGCTTGTGGGAATAACTGTGCTCCCTTTGAATAAAAGTCCGTCCACATATGATAGCTCTTCTCTAAAATGCCAGTAAAATGCTGCTTGGGGTGGAACTTGACTCTTGCTCCTCGGCCATCCTTGTAGTGTCAGATCTTTCACTACTGTCAGTGTGCTATCATCACTTGTTGCTGATATTAATTCATCACACAATCTACTGGATATGGGCAATGTACTAAGAACATCCACTTCGAGCTGCTTCATATCTTCTTATGTTCCAGGAAGATGTGCTCAACTTAATGGATCAGCAAAAATCATGTGTTTGCCTTTGCCTTTGTACTTGACTTCTATTTCAGGATATCTTTATAGCTGTATTAGCATTCTTTGCAATCCTTTTCAATTTGAGCATATTGCTGTTGTGAATGTGACAGAGCTTTGGAAGAATAGGCCACTGGTTTGCCATGTTGTATTAATGCGCATCCAATGCCCTTTGAACTCGAATCCACTTGCACTGTCAGTGTCAGGGGCTCATTTGGATTGTAGTATTCCAGTATGGGTGCTTTACACAAAACATCTTTCAGCTCTTAAAATTTGTTTTCATTTGATGGTGTCCAAACAAATTCAACATCTTTTTAAAGCAATTCTCTCATTCCTGACGTTTTTTTCAGACATGTTGGGAATGTATCAGGGGGATCTTAATGGCCTAAAGTGGATAATATTACTTTTTGAAGAATTTACTTTAAGACGACATTTCTTACACCATTTTTGCATAGCACTTCACATTTGTTGAATATCTTTTTCATTATTGAAACCAACACAAGCCTTTATAAAATAGACCATCTCCCCATTGATACCACTTAAGGCCAGTCCCCTGCGCGGTCTTTAATAATTAGTAATTATTCTACCGCATTGTACATTCACACCAACGAAGCAAACAAGTGTTTTGTTTTGTTTTTTTTGTTTTTTTTGTTTTTTGAGGTGTTTTTTTTTTTTGGGGGGGGGGTTGTGTTTTTTCGTGTATATGTGAGCTTTCACCTGTACAAAGCACATGAAATTCATTTCAAGGACCCCCAAACCATTATTAAAAACCTGGATCTGTGAGTGGTCGGCTATTTCCGCTCTTCTTTCTTCTGACTTCTGCCGACGATTTGTGTCATGCTATGTTTAATACGACTATATAACCAACTATCATTACACTGAATGCATTTCCATAAAGCGAGGGGCACATTCCACCTTGCGGCGGTGGTCGCCGCTAGGCGTGTTGAGGTCTGCGGCGTCTACGGCGTTTTCAGCATGCAGTGACAAAAGTACAGTTGTGGGCACATACGCACGGGCCCCGTGCGTTATGCGTGCGTCGGCACAGGGAGTGGTTTTTATTGAGGTGGCCGTGAGATCAACTTGCATAGAACGTGCGATGTACTCGCGTCTTACTTACGTCCTACGCACCGTGTGATTACAAAAGAACGCGATCCGCACGTTCATGGTACAGGGAACGCACAGCCCCCGTAATGTGTCTGTGCCGACAACGTGCGGGTAACTCATCTGCGTTTAACGTAAGGTCTCCGCACTGCCTCCTTACGGTCAGACCATGACGTAGGGTGGCCGTAGAAGAAGTTTGACTTCTTCTGCGGCCACCGTACGGCATTGAAAAAACGTACGTTTGCCGCACTGCATACGCACGGATCCTCACGTTTTCTATGCGTTTTTGCCCGTAGACTGGCTGTAGACCCACCTTGCGGTGGAATGTGCCCCTTGCTTTAAGCGTACTTTTTTTCAAGGTCGTACGGTCAAGGTCGTACGGTGGCCGCAGAAGAAGTTTGGCTTGCCAAACTTCTTCTACGACCACCCTGCGTCATGGTCTGTCCGTAAGGAGGCAGTGCGGAGACCTTACGTGAAACGCAGATGATTTAACCGCACGTTGTCGACACAGACACAGTACTGGGGTCGTGCGTTCCCTGTACCATGAACGTGCGGATCCCGTACTTTAGTAATCACACGGTGCGTAGAACGTAAGTTGTACGCGAGTACATCGCACGTTCTATGCAAGTTGATCTCACGGCAACCTCAATAAAAAACACTCTCTGTCCGTGAGTATGTGCCCACAACTGTACTTTTGTCAATGCATGCGGAAAACGCCGTAGATGCCGCAGGCCGCAAGGTGGAATGTGCCCCTCGCTTAAGCGAACGCTGCTTAAAACGTGATATCTGTATATTCATCTTCAGTACCTTTCTACCTTTTAATTAGATTTACACTACACATATTCTTTTTCAGATGGCGTACAAGACGTACGCTATATGGATTAAGAATGTAGTATAAGGGTGTGTGAGTTGCTACAAAAAATTCTTTTTGTAATTTACTTATGTAGTTTGGTTTTGTTGTTGGTCGCCCGTGACCTATTTTTAATCTAATTTCGCACGTAACATTATTTCAACATATGTTAGTGATACATTGGTCTGTTCCGGTCATAACCGGTTTAGCTTCATCTCTTTGTGTGTGGACTTCAGCCATGGCAGGCAACACGTGATTTTGCCTCCATCTTCCCCACCACCACCCTATTGATTTGTGTGTTTTAGTTTAATTTGAGTGTAATTCATTATCTATTTTATTCGTATTTTTCCATGTATTCATTTTTGTACACATGTGTCCTTTTTTTGTACCCAAACTAATTATTCAATAAAGTCGTTAGCATCTTGTATGCTAACAGTTATCAACAGTCATCTATTTCATAATTACGTAGCTAGGCGTGCTCGCACATAAGACACAGTACAAAAATCATATTATTAGTTTCAGTCTGTGTCAGTTGTTATGTAATACAAAATGTCAACACCTGTCTATGTAGACAACCTGTTTTATGTGGCTGTGTTTGGGATACCCACGGTGTCCGCGTCCTACTTACAATATAGTTGTCTGGCATCTTGACAAATATGTGTTTTATCATTACACAGTTCAAACAATCAGTAAATGAAATACTAGTGTACTACCTACACACCACTTGTGTTTCATAAAGTTCACATACTTTAATGTTGCGGTTTAAGATCAGCTTGAGATTGCTTGAACGATTATTTCTACCATAGCTTGAGATAGTATTGCATCATGGTTAAGTACCGTTGCAGAGCTAATTTACTTGTGTGGATATTTGGCATAATTCTAAGACTATCGGCTGGTTACAAGATTCTTTTGGTCCCAGCTGAAATGGAAAGTTTATCTATCATCATGCACGGAATAGGAGAAGGTTTAGCGTCACGAGGTCACGTCGTGTATACAGCAGTTAGTGACAGATATTTGGAATCCAAGCAATCGACGATCCATTCCAGCATAGAGATAGTAAAATTCTATGTTCCAAATGGCTCTGAAGATGGAAATGAAGCGCTTTCAACGGAATATTTGTATGACAATTGGTTTGCAAAGCCTATGATATGCTGGGAGATGTCCAGATTAGTAGCAGAAAAAGAGCTGCAGAAATGCACAGCCATGATGCTTGACAATGCTTTCATTGAAAGAATAAAGGAAATTGAATTTGACGTAATCATTGTAGATACATTTTGCCCTCTTCCATGTGGATTGGTGCTGCCTTCATTTCTAGATTTGCCCTTCATAGCACTTTTACCGGAACTGATGCCAGACATTTATAGACTTCCCCACTTGCCATCCTTTGCTGGGAATTTTTTCTTAGATTTTCCAGAGGACGCCACATTTTGGGAGCGCTTATTCAATACATATCAGCATTTCCTATTGGCAGTTCATATGCCATTTCCGTTTGAATCAGATGATCTATTGGAAAGATACGGCCATGATAAGCATAAGGGGCTTACTTGGAATGAGCTTACCAGAGAGGCAGAGCTAGTAATCTATCATAGACATTACCTCCTTGAACACCCTCTCCCAACTCTTCCAAATATCATAGCGATTCCTGGCATGAGTCACACTCCTAAACCTTTATCAAATGTATTTGAGAAAATATTAAATGGCAACCAAAAAGGAACCATTGTCTTTTCTTTTGGAACACATCTAAATTGGATTCCAACTAAGATTATGAGCAAGTTCATGACTGTATTTAGCAAACTTGAGGTAGCGGTGATTTGCAAGGTGAAAGTAGACGACGCTCTCTCTATACCTCCAAATGTGCATATATTTGATTGGTTACCTCAAGCTGATTTACTGTCTCATAGGAAAATAAAACTATTTATTTCCCATGGTGGCTTCGGTGGTCTTTCTGACGCCATAGCTCACGGAATTCCCATGTTGGTATTTCCTCACTTTGCCGACCAATTTACCAATGCAAGATTTGTAGAAAACTCAAAGTTAGGCTTTCGCATGGATATTCGGCAGTTCACAACGACAGAATTGGAAGCCAACATTCGACAATTACTGGATAATGATAATTATACGAAGAATGCAATGCGACGGGCAGCCATTTTGAATGACCAGCCAATGAACGCCAAGGATACAGCGGTGTACTGGATTGAACACGTTTTGAAATTTGGCGGGAAACATCTTAGGTCTCATGCATTGGATATGCCGTGGTATCAATTCTACATGCTAGACGTGATGTTGTTTTTCGGTACTTGTGCGTCCCTAACAACCGTGTGTTTCTTCTACGTTATCAAATTAATTTCAAAATGCATATTTCGTTGTTTACAGCACATTAGTAGAAAAGTAAAATTTGATTAATGTGTCGTTTCCCAGTAATTTAAATAATGCTGTTTATTTACACAGCTATGGAATAATAATTTCTACGTTATACTCGCATTCGCAATATAATTAACTATAATGCAAAAACTCAAATTCATGCTCACCTCTGATGACTACAAGCCATTACACATTTGAATGCAATCTAGCCTGACCAATTATTTGTAAGTTAATTAATAAAACTATCTTCAAAGAGTAATGCTATTCCTATTCCACTTGTATGTCGGGTACCAGAACAATGCACGTAAACTCTAGGGTGTACAGCCTGTACATCTGTGCTTTTCTCATGAATTATAACAAGGAGATGTATAGACCTGTCTGCAAGTCCTGCTGTCCACCTCCTCCTAATCTGCTTAAATGCCCACAATCCCCTACAGAGGCTTTGTCCATCAATTCACAACAACATGCTTCTTTTAAGCTTAAAGAAGGATTGACATTTCTAAAGTTGCCGCTTTGGAAACTTGTTAATTTATGCTCAGCTATTTTTGCTCTGCTCTTGTAAACGTTTTCACTTTTCTGACTAGCAACCTTGAATACTTTTTAAACAAATAATATTTATTTGAATTGATTTATGATTTAATGGACTTGGGTATATATTATTATATGTAATTAAGTCATTAGACTTATGACTCCAGTTCAGGTAAGGACTATATCACCGACTATATTTTCCGGTGGCAGAGTGGACTAGTGAGTTAGCCTGAACTGCTAGGCGATTTGCTGCCGTATGGTCGTGGGTTCAAATCCCACCAGATACTATGTGATATAGTCCTTATGTGACTTAGAGTCATAAGGCTAATGACTTAATTACATATAATAAATAGTATTGACCTTAAACTTGACGTGTGTTTTTTAAACCTTAGTTGATAAAGTAAGTTAGCGTCGAATAATGCTAATAAAAAGTGACGGAGCTGTTTGTCATTGTTGTGTAAAATATGGCTGAAGTTGGTAGAATGTGTGATTTATTGTGTACGCCATATGTTGACATCAGCAGTGTGAAACTAATAACAAAAGACGCGCTATCATACGTGTGACGTTACAATGTAAAACATGACGTATCGGAGCGGATTTATCACCCATGCAGTCTGTTCATAAAGAACACGTCACTCTGTAAATGTTATCAAGAACCACAGGCTCGGCCAAGACACGCGTGCATTGTGTTTTTGCTCAATGCCGAATTTTGAAGAATCGTTAGCAGTGACATGGCCATCTTACCCCAAGAGACGCAGAGCACGTTTCATTTAAACTCCGCTTTTGTCAACTTTATTATGTTTCAATCGTGTGTAGTTCATTACAATGGCCATACGACTCTGTCCCATACAATAAAACATATCATAATACATTAACTTACAGGGCCACAAGCCTTCTGGTTCATATAGCACTGATGCGCTCCGTTAAGCAATTTTTTTCTTCTTCTTGTATTAGCATATATCTATATTATTTATACTACTTGATTTGATTTTATTGGAACCCGTAACAAAGGGTCTTTTACTGCATTTTGTAAATATTCTTAATAAATGCTGTTAAAATCTAAAATCTATCTTGTCAGGCCAGTTGTGATCGAGAGATCAAAATATTTTCATTGCGTCTCATGATTTATTCTTCACATTCTTTATACAACGTGTTCGCACACCTAAGTCAAAAGTAAGTTAGATCTAGTTAAGTAAGTGTATTAGCATCACGTGCATGTGACTGTGGTTCATCAGCCTCGTTTTGGAATTGTACACATCAGTGGCAAATTAAAGGTCACGCCTATTAGAAAATCCCCATTTGTGCCTCTCAGCTGGCCAAGGGGAGAATGCATTTCCGGCCTTTAGTCCATCTAATAACAAAACAGCAGGGGCCCGAATAAAGGGAAATGAGAGCACGTGTGATCGTATAGGTAATTTCTTGTTACATTCAGCCAGTGCTGTCAACTTTGTTTAAAGAAAATGTGTCATTATTTGATTTTTTTTTCTTTGCCCTTGTGTCTATTCATGGTATTGATAACTACTGAAACATACTGTTCATATTAAATTGTAATTTTTAGGGCTTTAATTGTAAGTTTAGAGCACAGTAAGAAGAGTATGTATCTGTATTTTACGAGACGTGCATTTTTTCAAGCTCACATTTGTTGTTCTGCCACAGTGGTCTATTTTGTCTGTCCTAAATCTCAAAAAACATATCCATCCATCAATTCTCTCATGTGAAAAACGTGTTCTACGTGCATTATGGGATGAGTGAAACCTTGACCTGATTAGTTGTTTATGGGATTAGTCTACATTTAAGAGAAGTAAGTTTTCATGGTTTTGAAAAGTTGCGCTTAGTTTCTATACATCCCATTCAAAAACCCTTAATTGTTAACGTAATTCTGACTATGTTCAAGGTTAAATCATAAGAGGTAATGGTTGAGTGGCAGTATGCTGATCTAAATCTATGTTAAATATTCTATATATTTGGGCAAGAGCACTAGGTCTCTTTTTCGGCTGTATTGTTGATAACATGAAAGAATGAATAAGAATAAATGGAAAAGAATGAATAGTCAAATTTAAGTTTTCTAAAACAAATATATAGGCAGATCCAGGGGGCGCTGGGGCGTCCCCCCCCCTTTTTCCCACCAAAATACTTCATTTCCATAGGGTTTTTGATGAAATCTTTAAGTGCGCCCACCCCACACCCCTTTCCTTAAGTGCCCCCCCCCCCTTTTTCTGAAAAACCTGGATCTGCCTATGAAATAACTCAATGGAAAAACAACAAACTCAATGTAAATGCGTCTTAATTAACTCATAAACAAACATTCTCTGCATGTAGTCTAAAAACCACCTCCTTTTGCACCATTTCCGCATTTGCAGACGAAAATTCGCAAACGTCTAGAAAGAGCACAAGTTGAAGTTTAAGTGGCTTTGTAGCAGGCCATTAATTCGCGTATCATATGGACATAGGCAAATTCAGTGTGAAATAGAATCAGCGGGCCAGAACAGGTGGGGTGTCAGGGGGCCCATTTTGTCAATATGTCCGCACGATAACATTGGTCTTGCGCTGACCCATGTGATTCCCCGTCACCTGGGGCAAGGCACGATCCATACCGCGCCCTCTAGTACATCATAAACTAGTTTCGGATGACTTTACCGGTTATATTGGTTTTACCACCACTCGGAGATGTGAAGAACAGGGGGATGCTTTGCTGCGTCGATAGGATGATTTAATGTTATTTGTTGGTAGATTTGAGCTTGTGGGGTGGGTTTGGGTGGGTTGGGGGGGGGTGTTGTTTTTCAATTATCAAGTGGTGTATGCCACGAATCCGTTTATATGGAAGGGGGTTTTGACGTGTGTGTGTGCGTTTGTGTGTGTGTGTGTGTGTGTGTGCGTGTGTGTGCGTGTGTGTGTGTGTGTGTGTGTGTGTGTGTGTGTGTGTGTGTGTGTGTGTGTGTGTGTGTGTGTGTGTGTGTGTGTGTGTGTGTGTGTGTGTGTGTGTGTGTGTGTGTGTGTGTGTGTGTGTGTGTGTGTGTGTGTGTGTGTGTGTGTGTGTGTGTGTGTGTGTGTGTGTGTGTGTGTGTGTGTGTGTGTGTGTGTGTGTGTGTGTGTGTGTTTGGATGCATGTCATTTGTCATACATTTTCAGAATCACATGAGTCTATATCTGAGAAGTTTGAGCTGTGGACTGATGGTTTCAAACTAGAATTGGACATATATAGCGAGAACGTTGGCCTACAATCTATTGACATTTGGTTGTGATAAGATTTCTAATAATGTGTAGCTTTTCTATGACCTACGACCCAGCCTATTTGAAAGGTGATAAGTGTATTTTAAAAGGTGAATGAAAAACATGTTCCTTTTACTTCAGACCACCGGAATAGTGGCCAGACTAAACTGAAAGTTTATGTCGAAGTTAAAAAATTTCTGAAAGGTAACGAAAAATGGAATGAATTTTAGTAGACAGTTTATGAGATACTGACAAAATGGAGTTCTCAGTTTTGTAAATTATTTTACAGGAAAAATCATCATGTGATCATTATATTAGGATTTTCTACTTTGCACCTTCAAAATCCTCATTTGCATATATATTACTCTCAATGCAACCATTTCCACAGCGCCCCGACTTGTTAAACCACGAATACATATTCTTCATTGAATTAACTATCAACTCTGTTCTGCTGGTTTATAAGTAGCATACATGCACTATTAAAAACGACATTTTATTGATAACATGATTTATAATTTACTTCCTAATTGTCATGATTTTTTACCTACACGTATCTTTATATTTGTTAAGTTTAAGTGCTTCAAGTGTCACTCAAATCTACCTATATACAGTAGAACCTCTCTATTAGGACCACCTTTGGGACCAGTGTTAGGTGGTCTCAATAGAGAGGTGGTCTCTATACACAGGTTCATTTTGGTGGCCTGATAAAAGGTATAGGAACTGTGAAAAGTGGTCTTAACAAGGAGATCGTCTCGATAGAAAGGTGGTCTAATTGGTGGTTTTATACTGTATATACTCATATGTATCTCCACTTCCAAATTATCACAGCAGCTAAATTGGTTTTCTGTAGTGACTTGTGCTGGCTGCCAAGATACATCAGTGTAATACCGAGCAGGTGGATGTACTTTGTCACGTGGTGTCACCGGAACACGTGATTTGCATTGGACATGTAAAACCTACGTCATTTCCTACTAATGATTAGGGAAATTAAGTTTTTTTTTCTATTTTAAGCTCCAGCCCACATAGTTGCTCCTTCAACACGTGACCAAAACGATTGTATTTAAGTTTCATAGTTTTTTCTAAAGCCATGGTGGTTCTAGAAGTCGATGGTTAATCCTAGGACTAAGTAATTAGCTATTAGGGAATGATCATAAATAATGATACCGGAGGGGGGGTGTCGTCCAACATTTTTGTATTCCTTTTGGGGGGATTGCTGAACTTTTTTATCATGCTCCGTTATTTTTTTTTTCAAAAATCTTTTAGCAATTGTTCATTAATGCAATGACTATGTAGAGGACTTTTGCTTCAGCAGAGGGGGGGGGGGGGTCATTCAACTTTTTTTAAATGTTGATGGGGGGTCGGTTAATTGTTTCATTGAGCCCCCAAAAATGGACGACACCCCCCCCCCGGTCTCGTTATCTGTGATCGTTCCCTTATATATAGGAATTACCAATTCCAACTAGAACATTGCTGGAAGCAATACTATTTTGAACATATTCTAACCACAAACTGTGGTCCATGTGTTAAAATAGTCAACAGATGATCCATGCTAATGACGCGTTGACAGCGACATGCTGATGATCCATCAATTTGCAACGTCCTAGCTCGGAAGCTGTGAATATTGGTAACCTCTATAGACTGTAAGTGAGCACTTAGAATTATTCTTAGTATTTGTTGTTGTGTCGTCTTAACTGCTGTATAAAATAAGTGCCAACGATTTAAAAAAAAATTCAAGTTTATTTAATTTTATTGAGCGCTATCGAACATAAGATAATAAAATAAGTGCCAAAGATTTAAAAAATTTCAAGTTTATTTAATTTTGCTGAGCGCTTTCGAACATAACCTATTTTAACCCATATTTATGTTATACAAAATGTTTTATATAAGCACAAGACATTCTTACATTTTTGGCTACCTTTAGATATTTTAGCTCTGATGAGAAACTTTATGTTCGAAAGCGCTCAGCAAAATTAAATAAACTTGAAATTTTTAAAATCTTTGGCACTTATTTTATACAGCAGTTAAGACGACACAACAACAAATACTAAGAATAATGCGAGGACCTGCTGCAGTTCAAATAATAAAATTGAGCACTCAGAAGCTCACCATATATTGTATATACCTGCTGCGTATTCCCCGCGGGGTGTCCCAAATGTATAATCATAATTCTGTTAACCTTAAAACTGTGCCTGCTATTGATAAAAACACAGTGGTCAGTTGTACAATCGACATACATGTGCATCATGAATCTGTGTTGCACAATAACTCCATAACACTGACAGATCTAGGTTTTTGGGGAAAAGAACGAAGCGCGTGTATAAAGGGATCTCATTGGTCAATCTATAACAGACATACTTAAAAAAACATGAAAATGAAATATTTTGGTGGGGGAAACATGTGGGGGGGGGGCCCCCCTGCTTCAAACCCCTGGATCTGTCTATGCATAATATAGGCCGGAAAATAAGTGAGTACTCCAGGCTTGTAAACAAATTAATTGCTCTATAATTTTCAGACATCATCATTGAGAGATGAGGGGGCTCTGGGAGTACAGGTAATCTCCTACTCCAACCCGAATTCGATGTTGACGGTGCCTTGCATTTTTGCGCATAACATTTGTAGTGTGAGCAGATTTCGTCCCAATACTATACATAACTCATACATGCATGTGTGCTGGGGGGCGGGGCAACAACCATTTTTGGTTTACCTAAGGGTGTCCATTAAAAAATGTTGGTGGGTGGTTTTGAATTCTACATGTGTCTGGCAACCTCGCAAGGGACTTCATCCTTGCAGACCAGCTTCTCGATTGTTCTCAGAGGCCAAAATGTAGGTTAACGTTCAAAATGTTAAAAAAAAAGATATTCGAAACGTCTATTCACACAAGGAAATTATGATATTGTTGATTATTGTACAAATGCAATTAGAACAACAACCCATGTTAAACCGAACTCCTATAGTTCGGTTCTATCCGATACTCGATGTGGAAATACTGATGTCACAATAGATTATTCCTATTTAGTAATTTTATATTTCAAAATGTTATCATTACCAAATCCTTATCTACATTTATGATTAAACACATCATTGAATTTCAGTTTTATTATAGTTTGCATACGCAATAAATTAACAATATACAAAATGCTAGCAACTATGTAAGCTTTCATCAT
Organism: Streblospio benedicti; assembly: GCA_019095985.1. Lineage (NCBI taxonomy): Eukaryota > Metazoa > Annelida > Polychaeta > Spionida > Spionidae > Streblospio > Streblospio benedicti. The sequence goes on along the minus strand of CM032664.1, from coordinate 64,098,192 downwards.
ACAATACTACTATTAATTTCATCCTGAAATATAACATGAACCTAATATAGTCCTATAAAATGGGAGAAAATGAAAGCTTGATCATTTCAGTACATGGTATTTTCTAATGTAAACATAGTCAGCATATATGAAAATATAATGCCAGTTGAATTTGACATCTTAATTTCATAAGAGGATCTTGACACTAGCAGCTAGAAATAGTTTAAATTATCACACAACACAATACTATTCCACATACAACAATCTACATACTTGATATCACAGAAAATAATGTTCATAGGTCCATGTTGAAAAACACATTCACTGACCCATTATTCATCAATACAATATAGTTTTGCGTCATAATTACCATAATATATAATTTGATATCATTTACTAGCCAGAGTAGTAGGCCTAATAAGTTAGCAATAACCAGAGTATGAGGTAAATTACAAACATAATTAACAGTTTACCTATAGGGAAATGCAATGTATTCAGCAATATTGCAAGTCTTTTCACTATATTTATTATTTGCGGAGTAAAAAAATGCTATTTGATTAATAACTGTAAAATAAGGATATTTAGATCATGGAGTCCTCTCATAGTACAGTTTGTTATGGAGTATTTTATGCACAAAGCTATGTATATTATATTTCTCACCATTGACATGACCATAAGGCATTAAAAAATCACTCACAACAGGTAATTTGTCTACATATAACTACATCTAGAACACTTAACCAATGGTTGCATTGTAATTGTTTATCATTTAACATCATCAGCACAGTTTCATGTTTAGTTTTGTGATTATGCGGATAAAACAATGTCGTAAGTTACTATTAGTTGATTACAACCTTCATTAAATAAATACTGCTTATGTCATAAGGACTTTTCGTCTTTTATTGTGACGTGAATGCGTTTTATAAATCTTTTGTCTTGTAGAGTAACATGATAATCGTCCTCGTGAATACGAGATGTTATGGTAGTATGGAGTATTATACTTTTATGGCCTTTTCATGTATAGTCTGACCCAATTTAAGGGATGACCTCGGGTTGTAGATATTTGTGCGTATAATGCTCACAACCATTAGAAACCAAAGAATAGTATTAATATGTTAGGTTTACAGTTATGTTGTTATACGTAATGAGTGTATACAATCGGCTCAACATCAGCCCTGTATAATCATCCCATTGACACCATCACCTAATTCAATGAAATTTAATGTCGGTACAATCGGTACAGACACAAAATACGACACCTCTATAATGATCCTTTTACCACCATTCATTAAATGCTATTTTATTTTATTACTACTATTCTTTGAGAACCACGCATTCCTATGATTTATCAATCCTTTGCATTGGTCATTGTCATTATTTAAAAACTGTGTGTGATAAAACTATCCTGGTCTCTATTGTAATTGACAAAGTCACACATACATATGGATCGACACGTATACAGAAATACCTTCATATGACTAGAAATCATAATGACGCAGAATTACAACCATAGCTGCAGTTTACAAATAGTTCTGGAAAATCAAACACCATGAAATAATACCCAATAATATTGGTACTACCACAACACAGCTCGAATGAACAACATCCCCCATTCACAGTCAACATTACGATGAAGTTGCGTCTTGTCTCCTCTGACCATAAGGTCCATCGTCACTTTTGCCTATAACATCAGGCCCTTCAGAAGGGTCACCAACCTGCTGTTGCACATTATTGGCATCTAGCTGAAAATAGTACTTTGGTGCAGCTAGTGGTGGATTCAGTACCCCCGCTGGTGCAGTACCCGTCCTAGAATCCAACATATTTGTTTTAGCATCTAGGACACCAATACTTGTTGGAACATTGCTAGTACGGTCAACAAGCTTAATGCTCTTTAGACTTCTGGTGGTGTCGTATATCCGCTTGTTGCCACTGTCTTTGTTCAGACTATTACTGCTACTGTTGCCGAATGTTTTGAAAGTCGCAGACGACATGGCGCCCGGTATATGGATGCGTCGCGCCATGTTGGCTGGCGAGCATGTGCCACAGTTACAGCCCCCAGCGCCTCCCAGGTTGATGGCGTAGTCTTTGATGGAACTCAGGTCGTGCATCTCACAGATGTCTGTGTACTCGCCTGTTGAGGTCCTAAAATGACAAAACTGACGTATATGAAAAGGGCCTTAATTTAGTTCAATGGCATGCGTGCTAGTGTGGGTACCTAGAGGTTTTAATGAGTGCATTGGTTGAAAAAAAAAGTCCCCACATTAATTTCAGATATTTTCGTGGACACTTTCCCCCCAAACCATACTATGATACCACTAGAGAATCCCATTGCTGAAATGAATGTTCAATTTATGCTAGCTACATGGTAACATGGTAATGGATTTTGAATTTGGAATCACTCTTACGATTCATAGGCACACAATACATCTTACACTCTCTACAATTGAATGTGGATGTGGATGTGGTGGATTATAGTCCCGACCCCAGCTTGGCTCTCATGACTGTACAAGTTTACAAGTACCTGAATATAGTTCCCTTCATGAGCATGGGCAGTCGCTCTTCCTGCTGCCCGGTGCCGGTTTTGGGGTAGGCCGCTTCGAGCTCGTCCTGCGAGGACGTCATGGTGGTGTTGCCGTGCTCCCCCGGCCGCACCGCCTCCTTCCGCCGCCGCGGGAACATGGAAGAGCGCAAAGCGAGCTCATTAACATGGAGACCTATCGTTATAATGATGGTATCATTCTGGTCTCACAATCTTGGGGTCGTCAGTTCGAGTCGCGTCAGGGCCACTTGACATAGTCAAATGGAAGATGTGTCTTCAGCTATATCAATACAGTGGTAGGAGCTTGCTTGGCAGAACAGTGAGAGTAGAATTATCATTTTAAAGATGCATTACTGTCCATTGACAGATCTTTCTTTGGATGGGGGGTGAAGTGGAGTGGGGTGCACTTAAAGGTATTTTGTGGATTTCGTACCTGACCCGCGGTCAATAACGCACATGCCAAAATCCATCGAAAATGAAGTAATTTGATGGAAAAAATGGAGGGCATGATGTCATAATTGTGTGACTTCATATTAAAATTTGGCACTAAACCAAGAATAACAGATGCTATCATTATTAGACTACCCTTAATTATACGTACATTTGTACTAACATAACGAGTACACACAAAGTATTGAAGATTATGCTCAAAAGATGACAGAATTAGTTGTAAAAACAACATGATATAAACTACAATTGTTAGTCAGTCACATGTATGGAGAACTATCATTATAAACATGCATTACTGTCCATTGGCAGATCTTTTTGTTGGGGGGGGGGGATGCACTTGAAGGAATTTTGTGGATTTCGTACCCGACCTGCGATCAATGATGAACATGCAAAAAACCTTTGAAAATGAAGTATTTTTATGAAAAATGTGAGTTTTGACTGGGTAGACATTAGTTACATTTCTTCTTGTTTCTAATTATTGCTATTATATGAAAACACAAACTTTCAAAAGAAAATTATTTTATTTAAATTTCGAGTACATATACTCTTTATCAAAGATCCAAATACATGTATATAATACATGTATATAATAGCAATAATAAGAAACAAGAAGAAATGAAACCATATGCTATGTACCTAATCAACAGAACATTAGACATTAGTTAATAATCTCGTATGTAGCAGCGTGCTTACGTGCTGAGCAGTAATACGTACTTCCTGAGGTAGAGCACGCACACAATCATGATGGCCACGTAGACGACCACGACGAGGGCCACGCCTAGGATGATCACAATGGAGATACCTACAGCAGGGTATACAAAACACTTTTTCCTTTTTCTTATTCACATTGTACACTAGAACCTCTCAATCAAGACCACTTGTGGGACCAACTCGAAGAGGTGGTCCTTATAAGGAGGTTCGTTTTCATTGGTCGCTTTATGGACGTTTGGGATCGAGAGAAATTGTCCTATTACAGAGGTGGTCTCAATAGAGAGGTGGTCTTGATTGGAGGTTCTACTGTATTCATTAAACTTAAGACTTGCAAAATCATTATCTTCAAAGAATCTTAATCATCGGGGTTGAAAAGAAGATGTCTTAAATAACGAAAGCTCCAGCGACGTGATCTTTGAAATGGCCAATGATTAAGGGGAAATGGATAGCTCAATTATTTGTGCTTATAAACGATACTCTTTATATATAATATTGGACTTTGGCACTGACACAAAAATATAGATTTTTTTAGATTAGTCCATTCCATGTCCTATTAGAGAAACGACAGATCAGCATTTTATATCATTCAAAGAACTTTAAACCCATTTAACATCCACAGTTGGCGTCCAGTGAAAAGCAATTAAATGTTAAACCCAATCTATTGTGGTGACCCATTCGAGAAACAACAAAAAACAAACAAGAATCAAACATTGACAAATCACTACAGCCAACTATTTCATTGCCATTGAACGCTCCATTTGAATAATCCAAAGGGAAGAATTGAAGGTTGACTAACCTAATGGCGGTAAACCGATGTAGCCAGTGCTTAATTCTTCCTCCTTTTGTTCTGCTTTCACTGCAAATAAGAACACGGACAATAAGCGTGGTGGTGACAGTGATATATGCCTGACAGGCAGCCTGAAGGAATGGGGGGCAAGTTGACGTATAGCATATAACATGGATTTCCTATAACTGTGTGTTGTCTCCTGATGGATTTATAGTGTGCTTTTTTCTGGGAGGTCGCTGGGTGTAAACCGTAATAGATCCATCATGCGGATTATCCCGTGTCCCTTTAGTGTCGCTTGGAAAAAAGTACTTTGGGCAGAGTAAAAGATGGGTTCATACTTTAACATTGCGAAGTGGTTGACTGATTGTTTTAAAACCAGTATACACCATTTGTTATTATAATGTGGCTAACTAATGAATTGACTATAACATTTATAATCTTAAGATTTTAGTTCCGTATAAAAGTATAAAACAACTAACATTTTCCCATTTGACTTGCATACTACTCAATAGCACAGCCAATATATAAATGGAACAGTAATTTTAATTGGATTGTCCACAGTTGTCAAAAGTCTAAGAGTGATCGTTGAAAGGGCTGACCTTTCTTCACATGCCTAAATTCCACTGATTGCCATTGGTGACATTACAGGAGAGACAAAGGAGATAGTGCACTCGTCTCAGAGGACGGATTGGCATTTTATCTGTGTCTGGTGTACCCCAACGATCGGTGCTTCACTTCACTGGCTTATTTGGGGTGCGTTCAGTTTAATCGTGGCACTAGCTTGGTTTCTACTTCTTTTTACTTTAGGTACGTGCAGATTGAGGTCTGTATACATATTTTAAAGACAGCTATGATTATTTATTTGCCAAGGAAATGGGTATGCTTCTGTTTTCTGGAAAAGGAATGATTGAAAAATGGCGCATTATTGAGGCAACGAAATATTTACCGCAAGTATCACCTGTCTCGTTATCACACAAAATAAGACGAGCAGAGTAATAAGTTCTCTTAGAAAATAAAGAAGAAAGACAATATTGATGAAGCATTTTTTCTTATTATCTCTCTCGCTTTAATTTGGTATACACGTTATAATTATAAGGGCATGCTCCATTATACGCATCTTTTGACTCAGTATTTATGTATCACCATTACTGCCACTTATCCTGCATTATTGAACATCTGAACTTTGTTGTGTTCACATCCAATTTTACGAAGACAAATGATGACTCACACCTAAGAGCACTTGCGTTCACGTCCACTGTACGTGTATTTAGACCCTAGATCACTTTGAAAGGCTGAAAAGCCAAATCCTTAAGTTGGATACAGAATATGACATCGTTTATCATTGTATGTATATTATTTTAGCTCATAGTGGATAGGTTATATTATGATTTAGGTATATATGATTATATTATGATTTAAATTCATAAGCTTTATTCGATCGAAATAATTCAGTAATTCTCTTTTACGTGAATGCCACATTTTGAAGTCGACATGTCTATAATCATCCCTCATTGTAAAGCACTTTGCCAACAGAACACATATCTGATCAATTGGTAAAGTATTAGCTAATACTAATTTAATACCTCTGCAGGTTTGATAACCCTACTTATCAAGGCTTGATAACCCTACTTATCAAATTGGCTAACAAGATACTTAAAATCATTTAACAGGTTTCTCAAACCCAACCCAAAGCAAATAAGATTACCTAAAATGCGCATAGTCAACATACAGCATACAATTTATTTTTAAACATAATGCACCCACCAGTGGTAGTGCAGTTCGCCAGCTCGCCTTCCCACTGGCCATTGCGACACGTGAGCACGAAGTTCTGCCGGCTCTGGTTGCAGATCACGAGCATGGTCTCGTCCTCCAGACGCGAGTAGGCTCCATCCGGCGGTGTGAATGTAGGGCAGCCTATGGCTGATGGTATGTATGGTGGTGGTTAGAAAACCCGTTTATTTATGTATGTATGTACATTAACGCGTGTCCTATTGAATTAATCATCAACGTAGATCATGTACATAGGTAGAATTGATCAGTTCGCTTAATCATCTTAGAAACGATGGACTTTGAATGTATCCAGGGTAGTAGTATATCTAATAAATCTTATTGCTTTATAAATGTGCCAACAAATCCTCATACACAACATAATAAGTATACAATATACAATACGTCTTCAATCTAAACCTTTATCACGCAGCAGGATAAGCCATACAATCACATCAATATTACCTTGGTAATAAAGCAGAAAAGGCACAGAGGCATCTTTCACCCAGACGTCCACGACATTAGCCTTTGACGTGTAGATGTGCTTTGTCCTCTCTCCTTGTCTACATATGATCATATTGCGTCCTATGTCTCGCTCCTCAATCACCAGAAACTGTAAAAGTGCCATATTGCAAGACACGATGCGGTGTTGTTTTATGACATTATCTCATTCAGGGAACAATATGTAGGTTAATCCATTTCCGCGTATATTCTCCAGGATATCATATTTGTTCACTTTCAATTTGAGTTTTAGATGGCTATGCAATTTGGTTATTATGCCATTACAAACTCATTAATACTGTAGTAGAAGCATTTCAACCAAATGTGAAAAATACCTATTTTAGACATAATGTACAGCAAACATACACACAATGAAGAGGGTGCCGATGGCCTTTAAGTGGTTTGTGGGAAACGGCCTTAGAATTAAGTGGGATGTGGGAAATTGTGGCTGAAATTAAGTGGTTAGTGGGAACTTGGACAATTAATTGGAAAGTGGGAAAATTACTGAATTTAGTGGGAACAAATTCTAATTTTAGTGGGAAACTATAATAAAACTGGGCGAGTAAGGGTTATGCACATAAATTTATAACAATTTAAAATTGGTCGTTATAAAATCATGTCTTTTTGGTAAAAGTGATCAAAATGTTCATTAAAAGTGCTCATTTTAGTGGGAAATGAAAATATTAAGTGGGAAGTGGGAAATGCGATAAAATTTAAGTGGGAAGTGGGAAATGAGCTAAAATTTAAGTGATAAGTGGGATCAGGACCCACCCCACCCACCCCCCATAGAGACACACAATGAACACTTGAAGCCAATTTGATCGAGAATAGCTACCTGCTCACAAAACTTTGAGTTGACCACTTCTCCCTCTGTTGCGTTTTTCATGGGCAGGCTGAAGTCCATTAAGGTGAGGTTAAGCTTCTGACCGTGTGGAACTTCCAGTCTGTAATGAATATTATATCGTTCCCGTGGATAAAAAAACAGGGTGTGTCATGTCTAAACTTAGGTGAATTTTCATAATAATGTCTCGTAGCCTGTGCTTCCAAAATAGACTTTATCATTGCCATTACACATTCTTTACACACGAACTTGAGGGTTCAAACATCCACCGCCCTTCTTTTTTATCTTACTTCATACTCAACTCTTTTTCTTTTGTTTTTTCCCCCAAGTCCCAAAATACTTTTCAACCTTTTCCACCACATTCCACTTACATAGTTGAACACCCACATACCTCATTTTTAACCTTTTTCCCACATACAAGTGTCTTGTATCGCATAAAATTCCAATTTAAAACAACTATGCCTATTTCTAGGTCATGCCACACCTCCCCAAATATTAGATAGGTGTTCCATGCCCTTTACCTCTGCTAATTTAGATTGCATTCTACAACAAAGCTCAAATTAAATATCTACTTTTAAAAAATGACCACATGTAGCCCCTACCTGTAAGGGCAGTCGAGATTGGCGTCCATGCTGGACAGATGACCGTGCTGATGACCGGTCACGTGAATGAAGCCGGAAGACGCACAGTCCTGCTGCTGCTCGCTGTGGACTGCCAACACACAACAGTTACAGTAGAGCTGTGCACACCCATCCCGTAGGTCACACCCATCCCGTATGTTTTAAAAAAATATATATATAGCATGCAAACAAGTACCCAATAATATTACTACTTTGAACACAATAGTTTGCCCGGTGCCAAAGTGTAAAAAGAATTTTTTTAGTGAGATCTAATGTAAATAAACATGTTCAAATCGCATATTATCGCCACCTACGGGATGTGTGTGCACACGTTATTTGATAACAAAATGCATCATAGTTCATGTAATTTTAATGAACTATAAAAATGTGTTTATCTTACGAAAATACAAGTAAGTAGCTTCCTTCTGACACGTTAAACACTATTGTTGTTTCATCAAAAGCTGTGCTACTATGGTTTAAACAAAAAATATACGGAATGGCTGTGAGATGCTCTAGGACCTCTCTATTAAGACCACCTTTGGACCGGTGTTATATATTAGGTGGTCTCAATAGAGAGGTAGTCTCTATACAGAGGTTCGTGTTGGCAGCGTTATGAAGGTTTGGGACCGTAAAAGGTGGTCTTATTATAGAGGTGGTCTCAATAGAGAGGTGGTCTTAATTGGAGGTTTTACAGTAAATGTCGACTGACACCTCACCAGAGCAAAACCCTACAATAGTCTGACAGTCACCAGCGTTCATTCCAAAACTTTTACGGTTCAGTAGGAGAGGGTGAGATATAAATGTACTGGGAAAGGACTGCTTTAGATTTATATTCTAGGTCATCTGGCTATAGCTTTGCATACGCATTATATAATGAAACTTCACACATACGCGTTTGTCCTGCAGATGAAGAGTTCCATTATGTACAAAATGAGTTCTTTTTTATCTCTGCACTTTTATACTGCGGTATACTCTTGTGAAAAGGACTGACACCACAATAATAGTCTTAATTAATATTTCAAAACATAACATATCTACTCTTCGCAGAAAGAAACTATTTTAAGTTGGTTTAGTGCATACACATATATGCATAAAAGTCACAGTACGCATGTCACGTCAGATTATCAATTATGCTTTTCATCTGGGCTCTGGCAACACGCACTTCAAAGAACAGCTTTTCTTCATAACACACTCAAGTAGAGTTAAAATGTAAATGTAAATGTAAATGTCTGGTTTATGGTCTTCTTCCCCAAAGGATCAGACGACTCTATATCTACACCAGGTCATTGGCATACTTATCACACTATATCCTTCTCAACTCCCTGGGGAGCATACAGCACATTGCTACAGTAGCGCGGAGGTGCTAATCAACCACATTAGCGCTCACTCGCCTGACCTGTACCTATTTAACGGGTGGGTACCACGGAACAGTGCGCAACCTATCAGAGGTAGGTCTGCTCAACACCCACCATCACACCCGACCGGGAATCGGATCCACGACCTTCTGGTCACGCGTCCGACTGCCTATCCACTCGGCCACGGAAGTACAATACGTTTACGTCTATGAATCTATTTTTCTTACTCTCTTCAATACGTTCTAATTTGAAAGTTAAACCACAAAAGAGCAAACTTGGTCGCAATGGGAGAGGAAAAATGTCCAGCCTAATTAAATCCACGCATACAGTCGATGTGTAAGGTTATCTGGCCATGGAAACACGACCAGTGTCCCCGCCATGTAAAATACCAGAGGCAGTTTGATTATTCGCTCCCCATTTTTGCGCTTCTCACTAATGCTCCTAGATTACCGGGTGTTTCCTGCAAGTGCCCCATTCAATGAAAACAGGCGTAATAGTAGATGGTGGTGAGAAGAAACTCAATGCAGGCCAGCTGAGGTGATGTCCAGCAGGTTTCACAACAAATGTGGCAGTCCATGCAGCGAGTATTTGTTTAGAATGTTTTAGATCTTATAACCAGATAGTTATACTTGTCTCAGGAGTATATTTTGGTACTAATTTCTAAAAAAAAAAAAAAAAAAAAAAAAACATAATTTTTCATCAACCTCCACGGTCATGGGGCTAACAAGCATCATTGCGTTCCGCTTTAGAAAAATATGCCACAAATAGCAATTTAGTAAATGGTCAATCTAATCAGGTTCAACACAAACTCAAGGCTACATTATTAATCAGTATTTTTGACTATTCACATCATAAACTGTGAATAAAACACCATTGCTAGAACCATCACATATGTGTTACGATGCGGTGGTATTCAAGATTCAATGCAAGCAATGCACGTTATTGCCAGCATTCAGCGCAATAGCATATAGTCGGGGCATCGCTCGGGTTAAAAACACTGCCCCCTAAAAAACACATGCCAAATAGCTGTTAAAACTGGAACTCATTAACCCTCTCACAACCATTCCAGAGCAGATCCTGATAAAGCCTGCGCCATCAGCGTCCACATCAGGCGGCCAATCCTCTCAGCAGGCGGACATGGATTGGCCATTCCCCGGGAACGATGTATCTCCATATCAGGTAGCGCAATTTACATACACATACCGGGGGGAAATCTCACCATCAGTCTACCACGCATGAGTCCGAATATGGTTAATGCTCCAGCAACAGCCGTTTGTTGGCAGTGGTGGGAGAGCAACAGTTTGCTGCTGGCTGGGTTACGTTGCGTTGTTGTTGGTGGTGGTGTAGTGGTGGTAATCGTGAATGTTTGTCTATTGTTTGTTGGTGAAATCATATTACGTCACTCCTTTCGTCATGCTTAATGTATTTATATACACTGCAGTGCATTCACATCCCGGTAATTTGCCAGCATTTCTGACACCTATTAATTTCTGACACAGTCGGGGGCGGTATTCTTAACATTTACAAGTCAAGTCAAAGTCAGAAATTGTTTATTATACTGACATGTGGCATATAAAAGTATACAACATGCAATTTACAACATAATTATAGTTTACAAGTGTCATAGGCAGATCCAGTAGGTCGCAGAGGGCGTGCACACTCTCAACCTCTCCCTTTTCACTCAAAAACAAAACAAAGTAAGACATTTTAATGGGGTTCATAGGTATGTCCGCGAGCTTTTGCGCACGAAACCCATTAAATCCAATAGTTGCCCCCCACCCCACCCCACCCACCCACCCCTATTTCGGAAATCCTGGATCTGCCTTCCTGCGAGTATCGATCGCAAACATTGAAAGGATGACCGTCACCTCCCCATCGAACAATTAAAAATACCATGATGTCTTGTTAGTAAAACACAGGGTCACGTGATGTTGCAGAATGAATGATTTTCGCCAGACGTACAGTGGATTTCTTACGGCAGACGCCAAGTTTAATATGGGCGATATTTGTATGCGACGTTTTACGTGCGCCGTGCAAGTTACGTCTGACGGAAAATAATTTTGGCATTCACGTGTTTTGATGGGTTTGTACGGCATGTTATTGAGTTGTATTTAAATTGCTCTAGTTATTTTAACACACTGTTTAAATTAAAGAAACTTTCAGAATGCACTAAACACATCATACTGTTTCTGTGCAAGCATATATGTTCGACCACTGGGCATAACCTTTAAAGCCACACATTGTAACAAAACAACGCAATCTCCGCGCGAGAGAACAAAGAGACCTCGCTGCCGCCCGCCCACCTACCTGGGATGCACCTGTACTCGGCCTGCAGGAAGGACGAGAAGTCCTTGGGGCACGGCTTGGTCCGCACGAGCATGGCGTCAGACACGCTGAACTCGCAGCTGCGCCGGCCCGAGCACATGGCGCCCACCTGGACCTGGCACGAGAGTGTATCAAATCAAAATCAAATCAAATCAAATCATTTATTAAATCAGACATAAAACATGTCCATATAACAAATAAAGACATATGTACAGTATTAATATGCAGGTATAATAAATATCACAGTTAAAACTTAAATACTTAAACTCATCTATCAAAATGTAAAAGCCAACTCCAACCATTTCTTATCAATTAAACTCCTATAAATATGAAAATCCCAAGTAAAACATGCCTGTATTAGACCATTCTGACTCGAAAGTAACCTGTTTCTAAAATTAACAATATTTTTTGCGTTTCTGTTGGTTTATATGACCATGGGCATGGATACCGCGGGGGAATTTAAATGAGGGTTACGAGGGATGTTTGGGTTTTCATTGTTATAGTGTAAATGTATCAGTGCAATTTACTCTGATACCATTTACTGAGGTATGTTAGAAGTTCATTTATCCTGAATCTGATAGTCAATAAATGTAAATAAACTATTGACTTTTTACTGAGGTGTTTGATCTTATTTTTTCTTTGTTTTTGCTTCAAAGAATGGTAAGGAAACTAGAGCCTCGTTTTTAGGCTGGACATGACGTGGCGTCTTAACATTGATAAGTTTCTTTTTCTTTTCTTTCTTTTTAGGATTGGGGTGTGTGTGGTAATTTTGATTTTAAGCTGTTCCCAAATAATAGCTTAGTATATAAGCTTTATATCTCACCTGGACGTCTGCTGAGCAGCCAAGATAACCAAAGTTTCTGGTGACGCATCTCCCCAGGGACATGCGACCGAAGCGAGCCTTGTCGATCATGAGTACTTCATTGTCGCCGCACGAGGCTTGGAAGGACTCGGTTAAGCAGTACTCGTGACTATTCACGTCTGAAATCAATCATGCATAACAACTCATTGCTCAAGATGTGAAAAGTTAATGTGATGTTTCTTTATAGGAGTTGGTAGTTAAACATTCCACAGCAGCCCAGCAATAGTAACGGACCATTCAGTATTTGTGACAGGGTGGGTAGGAGGATTTTCCAAAATTGCTGTGAAAAAATTAATAGCCCCCCTCAAACCTCTTTGAAAAAGTTGTTAACCCCCCTCAATTTCATGTAACACCCGACCCCCAACAGTTAACGCATTCATTGTTGGTTAACTAAAATCCTATTTGATGGATATCCATAATATAAAAAATAGTAATTTTTAGTACAGAATCTCTAAAGATAGGGGTAAATTTTATGTGAAAAAAATGATAGCCCCCCAAACCCCCTCAAAAGTGTGTTGTGACAAAAGTTCATGGCCCGTCCTAAAATCCTCCTACCCCACCCTGTCACAAATGCTGAATGGTCCCTAAGAGCATTGGTCCTGTTCAGAATGCTCACAACAACATTCAGTGTAGGCGGTTCAGAGAAAAAAGTCACTGAGACACACTGGCATTGTTTGACGGTTGCAACCTAATAATTAGCACACCCAAATGAATTACTGTCTCTGCAGAAATCTCTTTCTGTGTGGATACATCACAAACCTATATTTTAAACAGTCCTGGACTGGGGCTTATGGTGGTCAGAGATATATTACAAGGCCACAAGGTGGGTGATTTGTCAACTAAATCCTATGGTTTACTATACAATTTAGACCAAAAGACACACTTAAAAAGCACGGCTGTCTAGTGTCAGTTTTACAAGTGCACCTGCAGTTGTTGTTTTTTCAAAGCATTTAACAGATTCAGTGTTTCAAGTGCAACTGCTGGTTATTTAGTGAAGTGTATTTAACTGATTCCATAACGTTATAACTTCCTAATGGGGATTTCCAAATGGAATAGCCACAAAGTACCCATTTTTAGTTGCTGTTGGTGTTGAATGTTTTTATTTGGTATGCAAAGCAAGGCGTGTCAGCCAATATAGACAGTATGTGTAATTATATGAGAGTGCCACTAATATGTTATAGTAGCAACAACATTTATCACTAGTTTACATGCACTACTTATATTTCTGAAGTGTTTGCTATTCATGGCTTCATAAGCTATTCATGGTGACCCGAATGTAGGCACTCTAAACAGATACATATACACTGTCAATTTTATGATAAATAAAATTGCAAAAACATATAATAAAGCGTGGGCAGATCCAGTTTTTGGGAAAGGGGGACACACTTAAGGTAAGGGGGAGGCGCACTTAAGGGATTTCATGAAAAAAAACTATGAAAACGAAGTATTTTGGTTGGAAACGGGGGGTCACGCCCCCTGCGCCCCCCCCCCTCCCTGGATCTGCCTATGATAAAGTGGTGTAGACCCTGCGTCAACCATAGTGTTGCAAACTCCAGAATCCCCCTTACACCATCCATTGCTATGCCGTAAGCTTCCTATAACGGTGATCCTCCGCCTATCTGCCTTCAGATGCTCCACAAGCGGGCAGCTTTAATGACATAATCTCTGCTGCCTCAAACTGGCTCGTGTGCAGATTACAAAACAACGTATCAAAGAAGCTGGCAAGGCATCGGTAAATCCTCGGTGATTCTTAAGACACACTTTCATTAAAGCAGTCCACGAGCACTTCAAAGGGAGGCCCGCCCCTGTGACTACTTTGCCGCGTAACATGTTAAGTGCTCCATCGCTTTGAATGATTACCGGAGCTCTCGGTTATGCTTGCATAATGCTACATGAAAGATGGCAACATATCACCTACACGGAAGTCAATCTAAAGCATGGACGACGGTGGTGAGCTTGTTGGATGGTGTTGGTCTTTCAAACAGAATTATGGTGTGTATGTATATGAAGGAGGGTGTATTTAATCAGCGTTGATGGTACACAAGTACCGTGTTCACAAGCCCACGAGGAATTTTGGAGAGGGTCTTGCAAGAAGATGATGACCGACATGGCATACATCTAAATGGTGTATTTAGCTCGAGCCGCAAAATGTATTAAACTTACATTCAGATTTTGCATGCTTTCATTTACTAATACACGAACCAACCGTCTTAAATGTATTACTAAATTACATGTATAAGTCACCCGATAGTTATACTCAGTTTCATTTACTATCAAAATCACCCTCTATTTGTATTAAAGCTTCATAAACAGAACCACTACTACCATCAACTCAATTCTTAATCAAACACTCGGGCAGCAAAGCTAATCCGCCCATCAACAAACCTCTAATGGTAGCATGATCCATCTGGCAAAGCAATATAAAAAGAAATCAGAGTATATATTTGATGATCGCTCGATTACATGAAAAGTTGCGGCCCCCACTACCAATGCGCTCGTGCTGCCACCTAGTGACTGACGACGGGCACCTGCAGCACCATTTCCATGACGTATTACGACAATCAGGCGCAATCACGCCAATGGGCTAATGTACAGCCCGCTTTATGGCAAAAGGTGCGTATGACACTCAGCTCTAATAGCCATCTAATTTAGAAGACTAAATCCTGGGTTTTAGTATGGCTCTGTTGTTGTTCCAATAAATGGACCGGTTTTTATATTAAAAGCCGGGCAATAATGTGTGGGGTGTTTGGGTGTGTTTTTTTTCGTCTGAGAGGGTTTGTGTGGGTTTGTTACAGCTTAATAGCTTATTTTTGTTACATCCAACATTTGGCTTTTTTGTTAAACAAGACAAATTCATAAATTACGTAAAACGATTTTCGGGTGTAAATAGGAAAAAGCAATAAACATGTACCTGATATTTGCCCTTTCATTTCTGGTGTCATGTGATCTGGAAATAGATGAGGCATTTTGTTAACAAGTATCAACTATTGTGGTGAAATGGCAAGCGTTTTAGGAAGCATTCTGGTCCAACAACAAATGAACACGAACATCATTAATGAGAACACCCAGAGTGGAAGCATTTATTCAAAATGTTTCAAGCCGTGTAACGTATTCAGAAACATGCTATGAATTAAACAATTTGATGTTTGTTGATGAGAGGGGATTCGATGGTAGGTATGAAATGAAACAAGTGATATGAGAAAGGCGTCCGAAACACTGAGCCAGCTGATGGTAATGAGTGATTACAAAACAAAACCACCACATTTATCATTTGAAAAACTACACCTGTTTCTAATGAGAACCAAAACATACGTGTCAGTCCGCTATAGTTACTGAAAGGCGATCTTAAACAGTCCAACGCACAACGTAAACAACGTAACGTCACACGTGTGACATTTCTCGCCGTAAAGTAATTCATCAAGACCCTTGTCACTCATTATGGCTTTTAATTGACAACGTGTACTAGACAGTGATGAAGCAGGCTTCATTGGACACCTGGATCAATACTTTCAAGGACCGAGGTAGAAGACTTGCCTAGCTCTCCAATATAACTAAACTGAGACATTTCTGCTTATGATGAATAATATATCACGGATATCTAAGTGGTAGTACAAAACTAGTTCAAGTCCTCATGTGATTCAAACATAGTCTTTCTAAAATCTTCGTGTGCATCTTAGAGCACCACTCAACTTCTTTCTTTCTCCTTTGCCAGGTATCTTAACTGCTATTCTAATGAGTTTGTGGGGAGCAATGAGGAAAGGTTATTCATGAGTGGTAGCAAATTTAGTGTAAGTATTTATATTGTTTGAGTATACCACCCTGAAAGAAACAGTCAAGGTTATTACATATAACAATAAACATGCAACATCTAGTCTAATGGTTCAATTTGATTAGCAATAATGCCGTTCCACCCGAAGCTGAGCAAAGTTACGGTGTCATTGGACTGTGATTTGGGCTGTGATAAGCACCCATTAAATGTCAACACCCGTACTACTATATTAAGCAGTGTTTTATTGATAATGGTACCTCTGTACTCAGACACTTATATCCTGCGCAAACATCATTTAGAGTTCTATGTAAATAGTCACAGCCACAGGCCAAGTGGCATTGCTGTTCATTTGAGCACTTTAGCAAGGCTACAACCTCTGATTGATATCGTGCCTGATTGTTATGGTCCCTAATTGGTAGAGTCTCACCTATAGTTACCTTGTGTGCTCCCCACAAAATGCACGAATGAAATGAATTTGAAATGCCGGTAGGTGATTTCCACGTGGGTGTTCTATGGACGCGTTTACATTGTGTCTGAAGTTTGCATTATTTGATTTTTATCTATCAACATAGCATTGGGGTGCTCAGAAGAATCGTCTGTCTATGCCTTCACCTTGGCTTCACCCGCCCAGCAGTAATAACATAAGGCATAAAGCCTATTTCATTTGTACTTTTCCAATGAATCCACTTGTATTTACAATACTAAAATCCTATTGCGTTCTTTTTACAATTCAAAATATCGCTAGCACAATTTAAATTAACACATAACGTTGAAATGCGTTCCATTTATATAACCACCACGCTGTGTGTGTCATTATCCAGCTAGCAATCACATTTTATTTAGATTTGAGCCATTTACAAAACCTACCATATGGACGGAATACGGCAGTTAACAGGCAAGTCAATACCTCGATTCCCGGAGAGGCGGCTTGATTGGTAGCTTGATCTTAGGCCTTTTCACCCTCACTTTCACTGTAACACATCTACGCCCATTGGAGATTTGGTGGGAAAACATATGACATATCTGGTGAAGGAGAATCAGGTTAAGGGAAAGGCTGAGCTGGTAGAGCCTTGTCTGGGGAATGGGTGGGTTATTCGATGAAAAGCGTTATCAATATATGCTTGGTGTGTTCTTAATATGACAATTATGCGATGTTATTATGTTAGTACACATTTATTTGGAGGGTCGCCAACGTATTTAGAAAACATACAGAAGTGTACTGTAATGAATTTCAGTAACTTCGTATAACTTCATCGATGGAACACATCTTTGAATATGAACGTAAACCAACAAAAACATCATGGGTTTTAGCTAATGTGAATAAAAAAATCCTGTGCCTATGATCAATAAGCACAAATAAACAAACTCAAAAACAGATTACAGCCAATGAAAAAAGCCAGAAAGACATTCCTCAATTTTGTGTCTGTGATATCCCAGATGAGTAGTTATTAGTCCTTGTTTCACACCAATTTGTGGCAGAATCTACACGCATAATAACATTTCCTCAAGCAACAGACGGCGCGGGCTGTTCTGTGCAGGGGAGACGAGGTGCAATGTCTTGAGGTTTAGTGCATGTACGTGTATATCAGTCATTGTTTGGACGCCTTATTGCTGTGTGGTTCATTCATCAAAACTATCATGAATATACTGATGCATGTGTTCGCAATGAAATACAGCGTATTGTCATTGAGCAGTAAAATGCTTTTATCTTATTTTACAGTGTCCACAAACATGTGTTGTTATTGTTGTTGTTGCTGCTGCTGCTGCTGCTGCTGCTGCTGCTGCTGCTGCTGCTGCTGCTGCTGCTGCTGCTCCTGCTGCTGCTGCTCCTGCTGCTGCTGCTCCTGCTGCTGCTGCTACTGCTTATTTTGATTCTGCTTTGTTTGTTTTTTTATTTTGTTTTTTGTATTGCTTTTGTAAAACTATCAATATATTGTTTTTGGGTAGGATTTCCGCTAGTGATGCCATTATATTGTGTACACAAAATCTTTAAAATACAATGCATTCGATTACCCCAAACAAAAAAGATATACATGTACATGCAAATAGATATTCGTCGTAGTTTACTGTGCTAAACTCTATGTCATAATTTTATCTGAGGTTTCATAATCGCGAGTTAAAAGCAAGAAAAATAACAGTGTGTATTTTGCAAACAATATGTCCCGTGTACTTTATATACCATGGACTCATTACGCTCTGTGCTCTACCCCTTAATGGATTCAAGTGACATAGGAAATGGGTTTGTGTAGTTGACCTTATGATTAAATGCGACAATTTTGCACTTGACCTCTTTGCCATGTTGTGAAATCAGTCAGCCATAGTAGAATGGTGTTGTAATGTATATTAGTGTACCGTACATGTATGTTTTCCATTATATTATCATTGCATTGTCATTGATTGTGGAACTTTAACCGTGCAGGGGTAGATGAAGTCTATGGCATTAACCAAATTTTACACCGCCAAAGTGTGGTTATGTTAAGAATGGCACGAAATAAAAGTATTTTTTTTCGCAGTACATGTATTTCTGCCCATACTACAAGACTCTTGCCATTATAAAATTCCAATTAAAGCACCATTTGTTTAGAAGACCTACAAACGCACATGAACATTTCTTAGAACTTGCACTAAAAAAATTGTCCTGTTGTATTTTATTGTATTTGTATGAAAGACTATTTCTACAAAAGCCTTGTGAGACAACTACTGCTATAATGTATATTTATCAGGGATGTATACATAATGTGCTATACATTTTGAACACATAGATCGCCATAACTCAATTCTAGTATAACGTCTTGTTGAAAGAGAGTCATTCAATCCCTTTTCTCCCTGGTGCGGTGTATATTATTATCAACACAACACTGCGTCTATCACATTCCATCAGATAAGTATGTTTCTATGAGAATGTTTCACCCTATATAGACATTTGGTGGGGAAATTATGCTCTAAACACTTATAATCAATTAGTATATTTTTTCACACAGCAAACATGAAGATAAAGTGACATGGCAACATAGTTTGTGCCAACGCATTTGTCAGCATGAGCAATTTATAGCAGCTTAAGAGTCATGTCTCTGGTTCAAATGTGGCACAGCCCGGACCATAGCTGCTCTTGTAACTTTCGCATTCGACAGATTCAGGTTTTTCGGGGGAAAGAGGGGGGGGGGCACTTAAGGAATTTTATGGGTTTCATACCCGAAGGCCAAATTACATGTGGATTTCATCGTCGGTCTACGGGAATCTGTCTTACACTGTGCCTATATTCACTGTTACAATATCTTATGTTCTATAACTTGTGATTTGAATGATAACCCCAAAATAAAGGAGAATAGTAGGTCTGCACAAAATTTTGTATACGATTTTAGCAGGTCATATAAACTTTGAGTGCGTGTGTACACCTTACAGACATCCTAATCCAATTCCACAACGAAGGCAATGTGCTGTCTGAAATGTGCTATTGTTATAGACGATTGGCAAATCCCTAGCTAATTTCGGAGAACACATTCGAAGTTGAGCTAATATAAACTTTCATGAGTTGAGTCACATGAGTGCGTATCCTACATGCACTATCTTTAGCCTATCTAGAGAAGTAGAGTAAAACAAGGCCATAAACCACCCCACGTGCACTTTCACTTATAGCAGTGGCCATGTTTTCGTAAATGATTAACAACGTGCTTTAAAAGGTCATGGGCATTGTACGGTTATGACGTACCTACGTGCCCAAACTATACCCGCGTAGCAATTTAGGGTGTACGCAGGTGAAAATGAGTCACCTTTGATAAGCTCAGAATATATTTATTCAGTTTGAAAGCCTAAATAGCATGGGTGCACTTACGAGCGCATTGGTATGGGCGATAATGCCCACCTGTCAAGCGAGCCACATACATTTGACGGGGGCTATGTTATTAAATGTTTAGCAGGTAGTTTATATGCATACCATGCATGCACCATATCATGGCCTTTTATAGTCAGACGAATGCACACCTCCTTTTAGTGGTGAGCATGTAATATTTGTTCGCATGCATACGTGGAATGTACATTTGTTTTTGAGCATATATGTTGTTTTTAATTAGAACATCTATAGTATTTAATGATGGTCTGTAGATGCGATATAAAAGTTATTACATTTAATTCAATGAATATGGTTTATTTAGAATCTGAACGGCGTTAGGAACTTTCGGAATGACTGTCTTATTCAGTTAGAATGACGATAGAATTCTATTCAAGATTATGTCATTAAACAAAAAAAAACACACGCAGACTGGCTTTTTGCTGTCCCCAAACTACACTACTTTATACTTCACAACTTTTTCTGTAATTGCTGAACAAATTGCATCCTCAATTGTACGCAAATATTCCTTCAAGTGAACATACGACTATTGTTGGTAGGACAAACATTCACTGCATTTGTACCCATTAAAGAACAAGTAATAAGTATATAATATACGTCGGATACAAGCCATACTCATCTCAATTTAGATTACATCTAGTCAAATTAAAGCAACACTAAATGAAATAATGACTTATGATAAGAATGGCTTGCTACAGACAGAACGGAATATAATTGGTTTATTTTTGTTTAAGTGGTCTTGGTGTTAGAATGGGGAATGTTAGGAAAGTGGGATGTAGGGGGGAAAGGCTGGGAAAAGAGGGATATGGGGAAAAAGCGCCAAATGATAGATGTGAGATTTCAAGGAAGTGGGAGATGATGAAAAAAGCTGAAAATTTCTGGAATGTGGGGGGAAATGCCACAGATGAGGGATTTGAGAAATAAGACCAAAAAGAGAAGTGTGGGATTTCTCGACACCTTATATTAACACCACTTGCTTATATGAGAACGGCATTAGACATACACAAAGCCATGGTGTGTTCTACTGGACGTAGACAGCATAACCTTTCACACAAGCAACACATGACCATTTGAAATGTCAGCAAAAGTCCCGCCCAAATATGGCTTTTGTTAACCCTCTCTACAAATCTTTTATGTGACGTCTCCTAAATTTGCTCGCAGACAGGAAAAAAATATTTCATCCTCATGCATCATGAGAGCCACTGAGAAGAATGGAATGACACCATTACACAGATTCAAAGAGACAATGATCATCTAGAGAATATTGTGCCATTGTCTTGCTAAGACTCTTGATGCATTATGCAACTGCCATCTACGAGATGATGAGCGTAATAGCATACGTTTGTTTTAGAGACACTCCAAAGCCGTGTATTGTGAAGTCACAGATGGAAGCTAATATCAAACACAGTTTGTTTAGCAATTGCATTATAAGAGTACTATTCTGAAAGCTAGAAAGTTGGTAGGTTTAAGTTCATGGACATACGACCCCAGCATAAAGGGAGGGGTATGTATGTATGCTATGATTCACAAATATTATTGAATTGAGCAGACAAAGTTCGAAACAATTACAATTTCAATATTCACACCAATGTTTCAGAGCTTCATTTGTCAGTAAGCCAATCAGGAAGTTGTTTTTGATTGGCTGGATTTAGTTACGTTTGCATTATGGAAGAATTTTTAATTGATTTAATTTGATTAATTTCACAACAGTGATACGGTCTATCAAACAATATGAGTAGCTCATTAGCATATGATATAGAGGCCTTATCAGTAACCTTTACAATACTAAGCAAAGTCTGCCATAGTCTTTATGGTAATGCAAACTCAACTAGCCAATCAAATACCCTCCTCTCTCCCATGATGCTGGTGCACATAGTTTAGTTTATGAATTATTACAAATTCAGTATTTTGTTCATAGTGGTTTCAAGCTTCAAGGATCACACGTTTCTCACTATTGTGTGCACCATCACTTTATCGAGCTTTGCCTTTGCATCTCTTTCTCCTATACGGAGTCACAGATACAATCCGCCCTATAGATATCGTTGATCGAACGATTTTAGACTGCCTCTTTTTCAGGGGAGATATGTGTAAGACACTGTTTAATGTAAGCATTGTGTAAGTGCATTTCCTGATTTCAACATCTATTTCAGCATCGGTATAATTGTTCTTTAAAGTCCACCGTCTATTGCAACCCCCGCCCCCATGCCCATCGTACTAGCGCCCCAACCCTCAAACCTTTTCTGCATGGCAAGCTATGCATAATGTATTATTGTTTTATTACCAAAGCTGTCATGACTCTGTGTGATTAATCAATTAAGTAGGTCGTACGACATGGCTTCAAAACACCGAGTTTTGTTACGTATTTTTGTAGAAATACGTGTACAATATTATTTAATGTCAAAATGAACCATGCAATTTTGTATCAAATAGTTGAATGTGGAAAGTTGAAAAAATGCACTCTACCTGATGATAGAAATCGATCCTTCGAAGGTCCAAAATCTGAAGAAAACAAAGCATGGTCTAAGTTTTATTTAGAGAAGTGCGATTTATCGTTATAGATTGCGATCACGTGTTTAATATACAAATTTGACTATGGCATGATGATAGTTATGCGAGTAGGTTTATAGTGCAAAAATGTCTTTTCATAGTAAATCACCCCAATTATACCACTAATGAGGCCCTACTCTATGAAAAATAAACCTGCTCAGAAGGAAGTAGTTTTGCAGTATCACAGCAGTGGCGTTGCTTTATGATCCATGTCCCCGCCTGTGGGGCCAACATGGCCTATAGAAATTGACTAATTAGATATTTTTGTTGCCTTTTTGGACTATGGGATTTTTAGGAAAAGCTGACTTTTTGTATGTGGTGTGTCAGAAAACTACCATTGCGTCATCAGCAGTGCGCTTGATGATGCAATGGTAAAACCTATGCGTAATGATGATTTGTCAAAGTAATGATGATGTACATGTAAGAAGATGAAGATTGTGACTGATATAGAAGAAAGAGAAAAAGCCTGTAACCAAGAAATGACAGCCTTTTTTATCATAAACATAGTAACACACGCTATTTAAATAACACGAGGGCGACAGTTTTGTTATGTGATTAAACCTTGCCCTGGATGGTTTATCTGGACTCTATATTCTGCACAGTGTGTACGTCCATGTCACCACCCCTTTCCCGACTGGCAATATGTCATAGTTTACCGCAAGGAGAAGTTGTCCCATAAGCACTGCTCAACGAACAAACATTGAAGTAGCTTTTTCAATAATGGCTAAGCTGTGAGTAGATATGCACTTAGAGCCTTATGATAGATAGTCTAGCGTGAAGTGTACACGTGCATATGGCATTAGGTCCCTCTTCTGAAAGAGGATGAAAACTATTCCAGATGCTATGGCTTTCATTCAAAGAAGATACTCAGCATTGCATTGATATAATTATATGCATTCATTTTTATCTAGAATTTGGAATAGTAATAATTATTTAGAATAACAATTCTCAGTGTGTTGCCACAGTAATCACCACGTGGACTTGGTTGGCGCATGGGGTGTAGCCATGTAGTGTGAAAACGAAAGCCCTGGTTGTCAGAAGAGAAGCCGGGCCTGGTCCTTGGGGTCCCGTAGATTCAGCTTTAATGAACTGGGATAGCTCAGGATGGCTTGTGGCCACCGGATGTCGATTTAAATGGCTGGCATAAACTCCCATATATACTCTTTTGAGTCGATTCTGATTGTAAGTATTTGAGCTGTAACACCACATGGGAAAACGAGGCATTTTGATATTGCATACTAATTCAAAAAAAAATTTCAGACTATATGATTATGTCAAATAGAGTCTTTACATTTGATATTGATAAAATGCATCATCATCGGTTTACATATGATCACTTTTTTAATCATGTCAGCATAATACTGAATAAGTACTCCATTATGGCAGCAGCATTTTCATTTAGTTGAATGTGCCAAAAAGAGAGCCCACTGTGTTCTACGAGCCTGGGTTAATGAGTGCTTGGAGTCTTCATAATTCAACCATATTGCAAGTTCTTGCGGGTGTAAAAAGTTCAATTATGCACTGCAGTTATATTAATACTGTAAATGGCCATTGGTGAGGGCAAATTTGGTTATCTCCGACCATAAACTGCGTATCTCGAGAACATGTATTCCGAATATAGGGCGAGGGAACGTTTTAGATAATACACAAGTCACTACACTATCATTTTCAAACTTCTCTCTCTCACACACACACACACACACACACACACACACACACACACACACACACACACACACACACACACACACACACACACACACACACACACACACACACACACACACACACACACACACACACACATCCTTTTAGCAAGCATATTTCTACCAACGATAAATATAGCTGAAGACAGGTTTTACAACCCTAAGCTTCCATTTAACTATTATCAAGTGGCCCTGGTGGGACTCGAACTCACGACCCCAAGATTGTGAGACCAGAGACCATATATATATAGCTACACTATCGGTGTACTTTTCATATGGAATACATATTCCTAAAGCCGTCAGAGCCATCAATTCTCAAACGCTCATCAGTGAAGCTCTTCTAACCCATCCACAAAATTCTAGAGTCAGTCCCAAGCGGTTATATTTAATTCAACCATGCATGTCCGATGAATGCCTGATGGATAATGGATGCTGTAATTGTAGGAAATACACACTTTCAAACACTTTCCTTCACCAATATATTTTTATTGAAGCATAGAAAATAGAAAATACATTCCAATCACGTTAAATTATTAACATCATTAAATCCATAACTTCACACATGGACTATAGGAATTAATATACTTCATTTACTACATTATGTTACATTATTAACATCGTGCAATCTATATCTTCATATAGTGAGTGATATATGGTGGTGATTATATGATATATGAAATGTATTGGTGAGAAATGATACTGGGTTTTGGAAGACCGTCGCCAATATATCAATGTCTGAAACCAAGAGAGGAAAACGTGTTAAAGCCATGTAGCAGTGAACCCAGCGCAATAACACTGAGTTGCAGGACGCAGACTCACAGCCAAGTGAACACTGCCCGGTGAAACATCAAGCAGCACAAAACATACCAGCCAAGCATATTAATCGGATGTCAAGCACTCGACCCCGATAGCACTCGCTCCAATTAGCAAGCAGCTAGGCCAGGGATGAATGAGGCGGCTTGACCGGTGAGGGCGCGCAATGCCAGATTGAGTAAGTGGTCGTCTTCCTATTTGCTCAGTGGGCAAATCGGTTGTATTGGATGTCACAATTTATCTTTTTTTATTTTAGCATGTGTACCTTGGTCAGGACAAGGCATTTGGGGTCGTACCGTACGTGCATGCTTACTTGCATTTATTGGGTGTGTGATGATGTTATTACTGTGTTGCAATTATTGAAGATACATGCGAAGATTGGTGTTGAGACTATATTAATTAGAGCAGAGTTGCAATTGAAGATAAATCGTCCAGTTACACAGATATCACATACTTTTTGCCCCTTGAATTACTGATCCTATAAACAGTCTTGGATTTCACGTCCCCCAAATAAGATTCTCCAACATTGAGCAAGAAATAGTCTTATTCTAAACCCCTCATCTTTTATTACGGCCAGCAGAAGTGTGGGGCTATGTGTTTAGCCCTCGTATTGAGTGGATGATCCCAGGATTAGTATTCCAATAGCGCATGTTATTGCATCATCAATTTGAGATACGTATATACAGTTTCTCATAAGACAGGTGTTGCAATGGCACATCTTTTTTTACAAATATAATTCGGAAGATGTAGTACGATGATTTGCATCACTTTATACTGAATTGATTTGCTGATATTGAAACTGTCATTGTAAATTCTATAACTTGTTAGACATTGATGGTGAGTGTGTGTTTGGCTGACTAGCTGGCTGTCTAACTGGCTGTTTGACTGATTGAGCACATTTTAGCTACATTGTCGTTGGTGTTGTTTGTTTCATTACTAAACACTCTTTCTCTTTGTGCCAACACCTGCTTAGTAATAATTGACATTAAACGTATGACAAGCTTTAGACTTTACACCCCAACCAAAACTCTGATGATCATTTCACCATGGTGCAGTTCCTCTATTTACTGGCCACCAATCAGCAGATCATTAATATGTAACAAGACAATAAACTGGTGAACTGCCTCATATTGAACAAGGTGTGCTACTCATCAACCACTCATCTTACTGTAGAAATCATTGACAATACTGGTGACGTTTTGATGAAAAAAAATATAATAGCCCCAAGTACATCTATCGATCATAATTCTCCTTGTAGAAAAGTCCAGCGAACTGTGAAATAGTGGAAGTTTAAAAAAATCTAACATTTTATAAGAGAGCAGAATTCGTAATCTAACACATCACAAATGCCGCCTGCTATCAGCCATCAAGGATTAGCAACATTGATCACGTGATCCCTCTTACCGGAAACACTGACATGCCAACACTGTCAAGCAGCTCTGCAAACCTAAAAACACCTTCGTTAAAAACTCTCCTGAGAACACTGCACGTGTTTTGACTTTTTCACTATCCATCCCCCAACGATTACCAATTCCAAAGTGTTGTTAATATTGAACGTTCGCATGTTTTGCTGCTCTCTAGTTTTCACTATATTTAATCTATTGTGGCGCGGCCATGACCATCATAAAAGATTCGGCATCTGGGTCCCTAGTGAGTAAATTGCTCTGTTTGATAAGTCGGATTTCATGTCAACAGATTTTGGTGATACTGTGAATGAAAATGGGCATAGAAAATCACTTCCTTCAAATTCATCAATAGTTTAGAAGAAATTTGCATAATGTAGTTAATTTATCATGCAATGGATTTCTTATGATGAATTTGCAAAATGAATTTATATACTTAATGGAAAACAGATGGAGAGATGTGTCAAAATTTACTAGTCAAGCATGGATTATTCGAAAAAATAACTTATATAAAGAGTATACTATACTTATATACATAGTCATCCTGTATTGTGTAATATGAAATAATACTTTGACGTATATTCTTGTTAAGTTTTTATGTAAATTGCATGTATTTTTTGTGTTTGTATATACTCATATAAAAAGTCTCATTTTATTTTGTAAAGGTGACTGATAAGCCCTGAAGGGCTGGGTATAACCTGTATAACATATTATATTATACTATTCATATTGTATACCATGTCACTATAATAAAATAAATCAATCAATCAATCAAGTTTAGATTAGTTAGTTAATTAGCCATTGCATGAAATTTGCATTCTTGTGCTGAGCCATATTATCAAATTTCCAGAAGAAAAAACCTCGCACCCGCATCCATATTTCTGAAACAGTAGCTGCTAAACATGCCGCCCAAGATGTGTTATTCTGAAATCAATTGTGGCAGAGATAAGCTTTCTCATAAGGCAGGTGTTTCGTTCACAACTTAGGAGCTTTCAACTCGAGATTTTTATCTCAGTGCACAAAGATGTTTGTGTTGCAAAGAAAGTGGAAAGGTTCCAAAGAAATGGAGCATGAATGAATGATGAGTAGTACTACTACAGTTAGACATATGACGTTAAAAGATTTATAGAAATTTCATACGGGAGATTTGTCACACATATGATTTATAATATGGGGTTATTTAAAGTTGTTTTTAGAAAATGATGCATCATGCACACGGGTGCATTATGCTTGAAATTATTACATTCAATAAATCCAAACTGCGCTGTTATACTTTTCATTTAGCATCCTTCTGCACGTCACCAGTGATTTTGAACCAACACTTCAGTCGCGATCCGCTACAATACAAAGTGGCAAGCGAGTCCCTTGAGTATTTTTGACAGAAAGCTTTTAAGCCATTTTGCTAGCGCTTGTCACTTGCGATGTAACGACGCTTTCCATTTGCAGGATTAATAGATCAATTAACCTAAGCCGCGCTTAAACACCGGCTTACTTCACTTGCTAATTGCTCGCCATTGAATTCTAATGAGCTACTCTGTAAAGAAAAATTCTTCTGGACAGTACCTTAGGCAGGTTTCTTACTGCTACCTGTGCGTCTGTTCATAATTAATTCATTGGAACACGGGCTAAAATAACCATGTGATTGAGCGGTCATGTCGCCCTCAGTTTTCATTAATTGGGCTACCTCTGTAGCTCAGTTTTAATGAAACCCACTAAAAAATTAGAAATTGATTGAAAATTGGTATGAGCAGACACACACAGACTTTCACAATTTCTGTATATTATCAATTTATCAATATATTTTTCTAAATGTCTGCTAAGGTAAGTTTATCTTCAGTTAGGAAAAATAAATAAACACTGTTCCGGAAATGTTTATAGTATTTTTCTTAGATTCAGTTAAATATGTCTTTTGTACAAGGTCATGACCTTGCTTTTTCAAGAGAGTTCCAAGTGCTCTCCTTTATACACTCCCGACCCACACACTCGCACCCTCCCGGCCCATTCTTTTTCTCACACTTCCCCTGATCGAACTAGATACAAATCTGTGAGTAGTCACAAGTATCTTAAACTGATATTAGTGGGTAAAATCTTGGTAATGCATTGCATGTCACCAGCCCATGTCAACCTTGACGTGAGCCACCGCTGAAAAAGGACAAACAAGACTCTTAATTGTGATGACCACAGTGAACTTCAGATTACTCTCTTTTAAGTATTCGCTGATGGCACAAAAGGCATTCAGTTTACACAAATGGAATAATGAGTCTAATTGTCAAATAGATTGTAAAATATATTATGTCATGATTATTACCAATTGTAGATATGTAACATGTCTCTTATTTCAAGTTAACATAGAGACATAGCAACAAAGAATAATGGTTCATTGAAACATTTTCTGTGCCTTTAGATGATTGGCAGCCCATAAGGATAGGATTACCTGCATAGCGGGCAAGGACACTAAATGATTTACAGCCTCATGTTTTGTGAGCCACCCCAATATGGAGATCACTGGGGAGTCAATTGAGTGTGTAAATGCAATTCTATGGCACACGTTTGAATTAAACATAACTTAGGCATAACCACGCAAACCTTTTTGAAAAAATACTTGAATACGCTTATACAAAGTGGCATTAGAATAAAAAAATACAAAAGCCGTATTCAAGCTTCTATTCGAGTGATTGCTCATCTTATTTTGAACTTGGCGTATTTCAGTTCCTAATTTCCAATATTGCTATTTGGTCTTCATCGCAAACCATTTTTACCTATCAAAGCTTATTATATCACCGAGTGTCATGTCGTCTGTGTTAGCAGTGGCCATATAGCAGCAGGATGTCTCTCATCAGGTAATTACAAAGTGGAGTCGGATGCGCGTATTTATCGTGTGTCGCGGAGTCCCTCGCTCTGGATATAGCCTTCTATCCATCTCCTGGCTTATTTCTGGCCAAGATGGTCGCAAATTGGAGTCAGTGTTCAGATTGGAATATTTGACACAAAATTAATGTGGCTGGGTGATAGGCTTTGTCAATTAAGCCGACAGTCGCATGATGTATGTATTGGCGCGGTCGGCCGTCACCGAAATTGATTTGCAATGTGTAAAAGCATAACTAGGCTATGCTCGGGGTATAGTAATGCTATTTACACACACACACACACGCACGCGCGCGCACGCACACACACTCACGCACACACACACACGCATGCACACACGCTCGCGCGCGCACGCACGCACACGCACACACGTGCGCATGCACGCACACACACAGACACACACACACGTGCACACACACACGCACACGCACACGCACGCACGCACACACACATTAACACACACACACAGTATGATGCTATTATTCTCAGGCACGCACACACGCACACACGCACACACACATGCGCTCACGTTCTTTGTAGGCTGTGGATCCAGTTCACGTATTATCGTTTATCTTATACGGAGTAAAGCAATTTTACAGTTTACATGCATTTGCATTTTAATTTGGTGGTAATCAATGAAACAAAAGAAGTTTAATCAAGTGTGCCGTAAAAAACTACCAACGGTATGTCCAGTTTATAGAACTCTAAAAGTGAATAGATATATTTGCGTTCAATTCTACTGGTACAATTTGCTGTTTTAAAACAACAATATTGAGTAACAGTCAGACGTATTGCACGATTTATAACCTTGGTGACATTTCATGCTTAGTGACGCAACAAATTGAAACCATTAGCATGGCTAAGGATTCACACATAATCCACAATCTGAATAAGAGGCCATGGCAGCAAACGTGGAATAAAAGAGACTTACTGCGAATTGGCAATAAGTGTCCTATGCTTGAGCAGTGAACCCGTAATAGGGAATGGATTGTGCTGTCACAGGTCACATTCCTTCACATATTCACGTCTACAATGACCAGACATATCTTGCAAACCAGTGATTTCGATTTAGGACGGGTGGTGTTAAGTTATAAACGTTTTTGGTTTGTTAAGCTTTGTGCCCCAGTCTCACAGTCACCAATATAAGGCCGAATGTAGGTGGCTATCTCACATATCCGTTGACCGAACTCGACAGTATTTGATTTAACAACGAAAAACACCTATGGACATGTACAGTTTATAGTCTGTATAAACATCAACCAGCTACCTTTACACACTTGTTGGCACATTTCTTGTCATCAGCACTACTATTATGTACAGTTCTCATACCAAATATGAGCCTAATAACAGATCATCAGGTGGAGGCTGTCAAGTATATCACAATCTACGTCCCAATATCCCGCGACAGCTATGACCACCCATATTGCGGAAATGCCATGTTTAATCTTTGCTCGTCTTTGACCATTTCCTGCGCTTATTGGGTTTCTTTATACACCAATCAAATACAATTAGGTGAATTGCCTACGAGCTGCAGGAATCATCATGCCTGTGACAGACGCATATAGCACAGGCATTTTATGCGTGGCAGAGAAGAGGTTATATGAGTCAACCACAATACATAAAAATGTATGCGATTTTAAAGCTTACACGTCAAAAGAGGTGAGCGCTTCGTTTTCATGTATGAATGCGTGTAAATATGATTTCGAAAATTTAGAAAATTAACATACGACCTTAAAGGGGTAACAGTCATAACTGGTTCCGGATGAACTCATAAATGGAACTTTTGTGTCCATATACTCTGAGTGGTCCCTATTTTCAACTGCTACACCATATTTGTATCCCAGCTAAACTGCAATGGCCTGCAGAGGCGTAACGAGCCCGGAGAACAGAAGTATGGAAGTGACTGCAGTAATTAATGGTTATAGATAAGCTCGAGTGTAAAAACACTCTGGAAGAATCAGGTTTGTCACCTTTGTTGACGCTTTTCATATGAGTAGTACACTAATAGAAGCACGTTTCAGATTTTTTCAAACATCAGACTGTCTCCCATGTCAGCCATCTATTGTCATACTTATCACTTCATTATGTATCTATAATGCACTCAATATTAAACTCGGCATTGTCATCATATAGGCACATTATGAACTAACGCAAACAAGTCCCTATATGGATCAAAGTCTTAATTACATTTACTTAGTATTATGTGACCATAGATATGACAGTACACCCACATAGTAAGTCGTGTATTAGCTGTGACATCTGCTATAATTCATTTATGATTTAGAGCTTGTATCGCTTAAAACTCAAATTCAACATATTGCAAAGTAAATTGCATGATAAATCAAGTTGAGTGATGAGCAAATGAAAGTGTTGGTGTGTGAAATTATTAAGCGCTGGCAGAATTTATCTTACAGCATCACACATTTTGATATATCATCCTAAACGATGTAGTCTATTAGTGTTTTCAGAAATTGGTTAAAATAAGTTGTTGTTACTGTGGTGTCTGTATCTGCAAATTACCAGCGAACAAAAGATTATGTATATAGTCCACAAAAGTTACATGGTTAATTAATGAATCAAACATAAAACATCCATTTGATTCGCCACAGCACTATATAAAAGTCAAACAGGTCCACTTAAATACAGTAGAAACTCGCCATCTCGAATCTGCAGTGATAACATTAAATATTCGAGACAACCAATATTCGAGATAACCAATTGATACATAATAATTGCTCGGAAATGAAATCAACTTCGAGGTATCCAATGTAGAAATGACAACACGGTTCTACTGTATACCTGATTGTTATTGCCTTCAATGTCAATAAGCACCTCTGCACCCTTCAAAGCTGCACAAAGCCACGAATTCGAGCACACGCAGTCTGTGCCCCCGTGCGGCGGGGATCACGGCGGAGGCCCCAACAGACCCCGACATGCAATATCGCGGCCTCGTCAACCGCCCCATTTACTCTCATTCAATCCCCATCAAAGTGTGTATCCAGCACCGGAATGACTGTTATGAGCCCGGGCCTTTGTCCGGCTGTCTTGGTTATCAGCCTGCCATTGTTAGTTAGCTCGGGGAGAAGCCTTTGACTTTTTATAAACATCTCAATAATGGCAAACGCCATAAAGTGTGTGGATTTATTTTAGAGCTTGTAGGGTGGTCAGAGGATTGCGAGAGAAGAATATTGTGCTTACCATTGCATTGGTATAATTGGACTGTATGTTTGTGATTGTTAGAGGAAACAATTACTAAAATAATTATCTTTGCGATCGTCGTATGGAGTAGATATCATTAGATTTACATTCTTATCACCTCAATGAAAACTCAACTTGCAATGGTGTAGACGGGGGCTCGTAAAGCTACCATATTTAAATGCAAGTCACCTAGCAAGTTATTACCAACATTGAAAAAGAGACATGTCATGCCACAGCAGCAGCACGATGTTGAAATAAGCAATCTTCATCTAAAAGCACTTTCTTTATGTCCTGTCCATCTCCTATCTAAATGGTTATGGTGGCAGACGACTATAAACCTAAAAGCCTTGGCCTTTTCTGGCTAACTCAACGTCTCCCCGCACGGGAAGAGGACCATCAAGCCGGTTGCTGACACGATAAGTGCTTGGTCATTCCGCGTACCACCTATAGGAGGCTTCTGATTGCCTGGGTGCACGACACCTACGGTGGCGTCCGACAATCCCGATAACTACTCGTGGGAGGGGGGGAGGGTGTCTTGGTCAGAAAATGGGTACGGACGAGCCTCGGCCAGTTGAAAACGGCACCCACCAATATACCTATTTTTGAGAAAATGTGACCGACAATATACCAATTTCTGAGAAAATGTGACCCACCAATATACCAATATCCGAGAAAAAGGTGACACACCAATATATCAAACTCAGATTCTAGTACATGTAAATATCAAGAATGAATATAACGAATATCAATATTTTTGTCCTGATAAATAATATACTAAAATGTGAAAAAGACACCCTGAAATATACCAAAAATGTGAAAAAAGACACCCAGAATATACCAAAAATGTGAAAAAGACACCCAGCAATATACCAAAAATGTGAAAAAGACACCCAGTTTCGAGGCACGTCCGTACTAATCACAATAGTATGAGACCCCCCCCCCACCCACCAACCCCACCACCCACCCACCCCCACCCCCGAGGATAACTATCGGCGACAGAGTCATGGTCACTTGGTCCATGTTAATTGTGCCATTGTTTTTGTCACCGACGCATTGGTTTTGAGGCAGAATCGGGTATGCCGGATGGAGGGTCGCACTGTAAATCTTTCTGCATGATTAGAAAGCTTTTAAATAGTATCTTGCTGGGTGGGGGGCTCGGGGGAGGGG
Organism: Streblospio benedicti; assembly: GCA_019095985.1. NCBI lineage: Eukaryota > Metazoa > Annelida > Polychaeta > Spionida > Spionidae > Streblospio > Streblospio benedicti. The sequence continues at coordinate 64,064,140 of CM032664.1, read as the reverse complement.
TAGTTTTGCTGCACCAAGTCAACGTGCAAGTGGCAGTGACAACCACGTTCCTTCAATAACTGTTTTGTGGTTGACATGCTATACTTTTCTATTTGAAAAATAATTTTTCACAACGACCGCATGCTTATCTAAATGTAACATCCATCTTTATGAGAAAAAATAGGGTGCAGCTATAATCTTATGTGTATTACACATACGTTGAAAACTTCCTGGAAAATATTCGTATGTGCAAGAATCGTGCTTGTGACAAATCTTGGTCTGTCAATTCTAAAGTTGAGGATCATAATGATATGATATATGATGATATAGAATATTAATGAAGATAGAATATAATAGATAGAATAGAATCATAATTTATTTCAGAAGTTATTTGAAA